>CM075866.1:41190783-41448283 GCA_038021265.1 Cyprinella venusta | reverse complement strand
ACCTTAAAACAATGAAGCTGACTAGTTTTTAGCTCTGATATTTGTAGCAAAGATGCTTTTAAAGCGGAAGAATGAGTAATTCAGTCATCTTCCTACAAATAAATACAATGATTTGTGTGTTAATTGATTTATTTTTGTCAGGAAGATCAAATAATGAAGTTTTAAAAAGTCAAATCAAGTGCTTTGAATTGTTGTTTGGATGCAACACATTTTAGCAGATCATTTGCATGCAGAAAAGTTTACTTATAGTATACTTTACACTTATATCTTCACAGACATGATGAACTCTTAATCTAAAAACTAACGTTAACATCACGGTCTCATTTTCAGCAGTATGGATGAAGAAACGAGTGTGTGTTGTTCTCGTAATGGGAGATCGTGTTCTCGTTCACATAAAACCGTCATAAACACCAGAACGATGTGATTTATCCCGCCGCCGACTATAAAACTACATATTTACTGAGCAATCAAGGCATGAATGTTTTATGCGTAATCAACCTTAAAGGAATAATTCAACTAAAAATGAGAAATATGTCATTTACTCGTGGCATGTTTTCTTGCTTCAGTTCAACACAAAAGGAGATGGTGAGCAGAATGAAAGCACGCCGTCTCCTTTATTAGACCCAAATCTGTAAAGCATCAAATAACTCGGATGAATGCATATGCATTAATTTCATGATGTCTTTTGTCCCTTTTAGAGCTTGGAAGCCCTTTCATCGGTCGATGAATAGCATGAATATCAGAAGAGAGTAAGTTTGAAAGGACAGGATGGTAAATGATGACAGGATGATGATATAAACAGCAGTTGAGACGATGATCTAGTGGTTTGCAACATGTAAAAACACACACATTGAATATTAACATTGCGGTCGGCTGTGGTGAGAAGGGTCTCCAAGACTTCTACTGTCATTTATCTCCGAGACATCAGAAACAGAGAGCCGTCAGTCCCGCATAAACGAGACCGTCCGTCCTAGAGGACAAACACACCGCCTCAAAAAATGTCTATTAATCTTTCCACAACAACAATAATATACACATCCACTGTAAAAATGAATATGCTTTATCTAATCAATAAAATTGTGGCAACAGATTACAAGCAATATTATGTATTAAATTGAACAAATTAGAATTGAGTAATAGTTAATCAAATTAACATTCTAATTAATTCTAATTTGTACAATTTAATTAATAATATTGCTTGTAATATGTTGCCACAATTTTATTGATTAGATAAAGCATATTATTTTTTTCAGTGGTGTGCATTAACCCTCTAACAGTCACACTCGGGACCTTCGGGTCAGAATTGACCCAAAGGGCGGGATTCATATTTAAAAAAGGAAATCATATTTTTTTTTTACTTGTTTTTTTATAATATTTTTTCTTTACATTTTTGGTGTTTTGAGAAAAATTTCAAAAACAAAAAAAATTATAATTATTATTAATGCAATAATTATGACCAAATTTCCCCCCATTGAATATAATAGAAAAAAAAATAATATTATTAATTATTTTTTTTTTAAAAGCTGTATTTCATTTTAGAGTCAAGCCTAGGCCTCATAAAAGCAATTTTTGAAATGAGATGGATGCCATCTGGTGGACAAACTGAGCTTTTTAAAAATGCAAAACACATGTATATCTGAATTTTTTGGTGTGTTTGTGTATAAAGGTGTGTGTGTGTGTGTGTGGATGTGTCTGTTTTGCCCTCTTGATGTTTTATAGATTCACCCCTTCACTGTTGTGTGCTTTTTTTCAAGATCGTTGCTGATTTGTAGATTGTACGCACAAAAAAACTCAGTATTTTCACATTTTTGCCAATTTCCCATTCATTTTCTATGCGTGTCATTTTTGACCCGAAGCTCCTGAGTGTGACTATTTTTTTTTTTTTTTACGACCGCTTAGACTTTTCAAATCCTGTCCCCAATTTTTTTGGGTGTTCATATTCCAAGTACCAATATAGTCACCAAGTTTCGGACCATTCCGATGAAGCCACGATTTTTAACATATTTTTATTTAAACGCTTCGGCTCATTATTGACCCAAGCGCCAGCGAACGACATTCACAAAAGCGGACGTAAAAAAGCTAATGACCTATCCATCTGTTATCACACGACGACGCACCGTGTAAAGTCAACTGATTGCCTGCTGATTCTGATAATTAATCTATTAAAAGTGCATTTTATGTGTCAGTTTCTAATGAAGTTCTCAATCAAAGAGTTAGCAAATTGGTTTTATTTACTTTGATGTGGTGTTTAACACACACACACACACATGCATACATACACTAGCGCACACACACACTCACATGCATACGCACTGACATGCATGCACACACACACACACACACGCTTACACAAACTAGCACACACATGCACTCGCATGCATGCACACACAAACACGCACACACACAGGTGAAAACTTGTATAACAGCCGAATTGTATTTTGAAGCAGAATCTTGTGGTTTTAATGACAGAAAACACGTTTAAAAACTTTGTGAGTGTAATTATAAAAGCGGCATATTTCCCCTGATTTCAGTGTGTGTGTGTGTGTGAACTGATTTCACGGCTCTCTCTTTAACTAATGACGAAGCCTCCGGTTTATTACATTATATCTAATGTGTTCAGAGGCGGCGGCGCAGCTTTCTCGTAACTCTGACCTCTTTTATTATCACTACTGCTGATGTTCTGTCCTGAGGAGGATATATTCATTTAGTGTGTGTGTGTGTGTGTGTGTGTGTTGGCCCTACGTCCATCTGATGGCATCTGAGCCTGTGATCGTAGCTGCATGTAAACCAGCGCGTGTGCAGGTGTGTGTGACGCTCCTTCAGAGATCTGCACCTGCTCCTGTGTGTCTGAGCACCTCCTCGCTTCAGTGGACACACACACACACACACACACACACACACACACACACACACAGTGGTCAGTGATTAGATGTCCGACAGCTGCTGCTACAGATGTTCTGGATCCGCCGTGTGACACTTTAAAGAGAGTCTATGGATCACCAGTGATCATCTGAAGAGCACACACACACACACACACACACACACACACACACACACACACACCGCTAATATACATACAAATATTAGTGTGTTTATACTGTACAGCAAATGCTTGTGGTCATTACAGACTGTTTCCATTTTCCTTTTCACAATATTTTAAGACGCCACACATGCGTTTATCACACTAACACTAATATGTTTATGACACAGTTAAACATGCTAATGAGATGCGGGACCAGACGGATATAAGCAAACACATAATCCTGGTTATGAATCACTGAATCATTTCTGGAAATTCAGTCTCACGACAGGAGTGTTTTACTAAACATCACTTATTTACACTGCAGGTCTTGATGCCCAATGATGATTTTTTTGACCATATCCGATCTTCTTTTAAAAGCGAAACATATCTGATATCTATGGAAGCTTGTTTCCAGACTTTTTACCTCACAATTGCGTGTTATAAAGTCAGAATTGCAAGATATAAAGTCTTTTATATTCAAGATTTATATTCTGACTTTATATCTCGCAATTCTGACTATATTTCGCAATTCTGACTTTATATTTCGCAATTCTGACTTTATATCTCGCAATTCTGACTATATTTCGCAATTCTTACTATATTTCGCAATTCTGACTTTATATCTCGCAATTCTGACTTTATTTCTCGCAATTCTTACTATATTTCGCAATTCTGACTTTATATCTCGCAATTCTGACTTAATATTTCGCAATTCTGACTTTATTTCTCGCAATTCTGACTATATTTCGCAATTCTGACTTTATATCTCGCAATTCTGACTTTATAACACAATTCTGACTATATTTCGCAATTTTGACTTTATATCTCGCAATTCTGACTATATTTCGCAATTTTGACTTTATTTCTCGCAATTCTGACTATATTTCGCAATTTTGACTTTATATCTCGCAATTCTGACTATATTTCGCAATTCTGACTTTATATCTCGCAATTCTGACTTTATAACACAATTCTGACTATATTTCGCAATTTTGACTTTATATCTCGCAATTCTGACTATATTTCGCAATTCTGACTTTATTTCTCGCAATTCTGACTATATTTCGCAATTCTGACTTTATATCTCGCAATTCTGACTTTATAACACAATTCTGACTATATTTCGCAATTTTGACTTTATATCTCGCAATTCTGACTATATTTCGCAATTCTGACTTTATTTCTCGCAATTCTGACTATATTTCGCAATTTTGACTTTATATTTCGCAATTCTTACTTTATAACACAATTCTGACTATATTTCGCAATTTTGACTTTATATCTCGCAATTCTGACTATATTTCGCAATTTTGACTTTATTTCTCGCAATTCTGACTATATTTCGCAATTTTGACTTTATATCTCGCAATTCTGACTATATTTCGCAATTTTGACTTTATATCTCGCAATTCTGACTTAATATCTCGCAATTCTGACTTTATTTCTCGCAATTCTGACTATATTTCGCAATTCTGACTATATATCTCGCAATTCTGACTTTATATCACACAATTCTGACTATATTTCGCAATTTTGACTTTATATCTCGCAATTCTGACTATATATCTCGCAATTCTGACTTTATTTCTCGCAATTCTGACTATATATCTCACAATTCTGACTTCATATCTCACAATTCTTACTTTTTAACATACAATTGCGACTTTATATCTCGCAATTCTGAGAAATAAAGTCGGAATTGTGAGATAAAAAGTCGCAATTACCTTTTTTATTGTTCATTCTGTGGCAGAAACAAGCTTCCATAGATATCTGTGTTTACACTACACTTGGTGAAACAAACAAAAGATAACACTATGATATCAAGAAATCAATTTCAGTACATTGAGACATACCGACATTTTTAATGCAATAGTTTCATCCTCGTATCAAAAGTCATCGCTAGTCAACTAGAGATGTTTAATTTGTTATTTGTACTGTAATAGAGCAGCCGCATTTACAAACGCAAATACATGAAAAGGACAAACAACTCGTGGTTCTTGACCTGAATAAGCTGCAAACACACTGACATGATGCTAAAAAACATCAAATCACAGACTAGTTGTTTTTGAACATATGAAGTGTGTAGTTTGGGGTCAGTCTGAAACACTTCCATTAGTCTGTGCGACGGGAGTGAAGAGGACAGACAGTGAAAGCAGTTTCCAAACCATCAGCGCCACAGATTAAAGCGTGAGTGGACCTCAATGAGACTGAACAACACAAAGAGAAATAGTAAGACAAATGGCAGCGCATCGCTATTGTTCGCTCTGCTTTATTCCACCCCAAGTGGTTTGTTTGTGTGCGTCTCGACGAGAGCTCTGATAAAGTTGGACAGCTTTTAATCATCTCAGCACGAGGCCTTCACTATCATTCAGGGAAAACACACTCGTATGTTCCTCGTTTATTTCTACAGACGTCAAAAGGACAGATGTGTGGACAAACACCTCAAATCCACTTCCAGAGATGAAACCAGTGACTAACAGCAAAGAAAAACTAAACCCACAAACAAGCTGAAACTAAGCTTTTCTCCTGAAAAACAACTACTCCTCAGATTTGTAAACACACTAAAGTCGGCGATCAGAGGACAGAGATCTCGATATCAACTCGATCATCACTTTCTCTGAACTTCACTTCATTTAATAGCTCTATTCTTAACCCTCAGGTGCTCTTCGTTTCGGAGTCACACTTGTTATATTCCCGGTCAAAAGTGACCGGACACCTAAAAATGTAATTTCCTCCATCCCAATAAAACCAATGCAATTTATTTTTGTTCTATAATATTTGTTCTTTGTAATTTAGTATTTTGAGACAATTTGATTGAATTTATTAATATTTACGCAACATTTATGGTCTATTTTTTTGCCATAGAAAAATATATATATTTTTCTCTCTCTATATAAATATATTTTTTTTTTTTTCAAAAAAATATTAATGCAGTATTTTAGTTTAATATAGAGTCTAGGCCTTCAGCCACATTCAGTTTATTAGGACTATTAGTTTATGGTAAAAATGTGTAATATTATTTGGTTTTAATTCAATATTATTAATTTAAAAAATACAATAGAATTTTGGTTGAAATGACAGTCAAGACACATTTTTTTCTGTATAAAAAAATTAATATATAATACTGATATAAAAAGGCAAAAATACATAAATTATATATATATATATATATATATATATATATATATATATATATATATATATATATATATATATATATATACTCTAAAAATGCTGGGTTGTTTTAACCCAATTTTGGGTAAAATATGGACAAACCCAGCCATTGGGTTACATTTTTCAATTATATTTTTAACCCAATTGGCTTGGGTTTGTCCATATTTTACCCAAAATTGGGTTAAAACAACCCAGCATTTTTTTAGAGTGTGTATATATATATATATATATATATATATATATATATATATATATGAAGAGTTCAGATGCAAAAGCCTCTAAATGCCATTTGAAAGTTTCTTCTAAAATGACCATTTTTATTAAACTTGTATATTTAAGTTCAGTAATTTCACTTAAATGACAATTAATAGGTAATCTTCATTGCCATTAAGTGAAATTACTGAACTTAAATATACAAGCTTGATAAAAATTATCACTTTAGAAGAAAATTTCAAATGGCACTTAGAGGCTTTTGCATCTGAACTCTTATATATATATATATATATATATATATATATATATATATATATATTGTGCATAATATTTTTTTTATCCCTAAGTATTGATAGTTAAATATGACTTAATTTTATTTTAATTTATATTATTAATCAAAAATTATTATATCTTTACATTTTTGGTTGAAATGACAATCATTAAACACTTTTTTGACATGCAATATTATTTCATTTCAATTGAACTAATATTATTAAATCAAAAAATGGTCAAAATTATGCAAAAGCAACCACTGATAAAACAATGCATAATAAAATAAAAATAAATAAATAAATCTCCCATGCATATGTGTTGTTCTTGAGCATTAGAATGATTTAAAATCAATGAATTAATTGACGTTTACTTTTGCACTTTAAAATGACAGTACATAATGCATCGTTTGCTGTAACCAGGCATATTTGATACAACAATATCTGACTTGAATCTAAAAGGATATGAATCACACAAAAAGCGAGACTTTTTTGAGCATGAAAATAATGTGTGTGAGACGTCACTAACACCATAAACTAAATGCATCAATAATCAAAGGGAATGTGAACCTTGAGAGCTTATCACACTAGGAAAACCTAGATCACACACACACACACTCTCACACATCTCTAACGGTGTTTCCAGATAAGGAGCAGTATTTCAGCACTCTGAGCGTCAGTTAAAACAACAACAAACACCGGATATGAGAAACTCCTCTTCTTTACTGCACTAAAACCAATTACGCTCAACAAAAACTGGGCGTCTAATTTCCTCATCTGAGAGTGATTTCCAAAAGAAGCCGTTGTCTTTTATCAGCACGGGTGGAGGTAAATGTAGCAGAGCGCTGGGACTGCCACTGATGCGTGAGATTGGCTCTTTTACACCCAATTAATGAGCGGATCTGCCCACTGAGCAATACGAGAGAGAAACCGAAAACCAGCACTTGTGATGGAACATGATGGAGATGATCTGCTTCAGATCAGTTATGGGCTGACGTAAACAAACAAACAAACTAGTAAAAAATAAAAAAATAAAAACACTTTTGCTGATAATTTACTCACCCCCATGTCATCCAAGACGTCCATGTCTTTCTTTCTTCAGTCGAAAAGAAATTAAGGTTTTTGATGATTTTTCTCCATATAATGGACTTCAATGGGGACCAAACGGTTCAAGGTCCATAAGACAGTTTCAAAAGACAGACTCTCCTGTTTGAACTCGTTCATCAAAATGAACATATCTTTTTTTGTGTCATTTGGTTCATTCAACGACTTGACTCTGGAAAAGATTCACTCATTTTGATGAACAAGTTTGAACAGGAGAGTCACAGAAAAGAGCAAGGCGAGCATTTGAGCTTATAAAACTTAAACTTAAACTTAAATGAGCGATCGTTTCGCTTGATAAGACCCTTATTCATCGTCTGGAATCCTTTAAAGCCCTTTGAATAGTTTGTAGTTTGCACTGAAACTGTCTTTTGGACCTTGAACCGTTTGGACCCCATTGAAGTCCATTATATGGAGAAAATCCTGGAATGTTTTCATCAAAAACCTTAATTTCTTTTCCACTGAAGAAAGAAAGACATGGACATCTTGGATGACATGGGAGCGAGTAAATTATCAGCAAAAGTTTTTTTTTTACTTCTTTAAGTAAATTAAATTTAAGTAAGCTATACAGGTGAAACTCGAAAAGTTTATTTATTTCAGCAATTCAACTAAAAAGGTGAACTAATATATTATATAGACTCATTACATGCAAAGTGAGATATTTCAAGCCTTTGTTTGTCATAATTTTGAAAACCCCAAATTCAAAATTAGAATATTCTGAAAAAGTTTTCATAATCCATAATCAACAAATAAAGGCTTGAAATATCTCACTTTGCATGTAATGAGTCTAAAATACATTAGTTTCACCTTTTAAGTTAAATTACTGAACTTTTTCTTCACTCGTATGCGTATCAGATCCGTATCGTGTGTGTTAACCCTGACGTTAGGCTGGCAGAAGGGCACAGACGGGGTAAATCGAGCAATCGACGTCGACTGCTCCTAATGAAGGTATCTGAACATTATTTTTACCCTAATGATCAAACCCTGCGAGTATTACACACAACATTACACATCCGTATGGAGGAATCACACATTACACCGATGAGATAGCCGGGAATTTGTGGAATAGGACAAACACAGCTGTCCATATACTGTAGATGACACTTCAGAAGTACAAAATGCAATTATAAAGACAGTTTTATTGAACTTTATGATACTTTATGGTGTTTTATAGAGCTTGACAGCATCTGCTATCTGCCTGCTTTAGTAAAGAAAAGCTCAATTGATAATACCTCATGTAAAAAGTATTGTTTTTTTAAATTCGATTGATCAAATTTGCACTTTCTATTCATTAAACTCTGAAAAATGTCTCACGGTTTCCACTGAAATATGAAGCACAACTGTTTTCAACATTGATAATAATCATAAATGTTTCTTGATCATCAGATCCTCATATTAGAGTGATTTCTGAAGGGTCATGTGACACTGAAGACTGGAGTAATGATGATAAATTCAGCTTTGATCACAGGATATAAATTATATTTTACTATATATTCATATAAAAAACAGCTATATTGCATTGGAATAATATTTCACAATTTTTGATCAAATTAATGAACGCTTGGTGAGCAAAAGAAAATATTGGTAAAATCTTACATTTTGTAAAAAAAAAAAAAAAAAAAAAAAAAAATTCCAATTTATAAATTGTACATTTTTTTATCAAATAAATCTCTCAAAAAGATTAAAAATCATATTGACCCCACATGTATTGCATGTATCCTCATATTAAAGTGATTTCTGAAGGATCATGTGACACTGAAGACTGGAGTAATGATAATAAATTCAGCTTTGATCACTGGATATAAATTATATTTTACTATATATTCACATACAAAACAGCTATATTGCATTGGAATAATATTTCACAATTTTTGATCAAATTAATGAAGCCTTGGTGAGAATAAATCTCTCAAAAAGATTAAAAATCATATTGACCCCACATTTGAATGTATTGCATGTCTCCTCATATTAGAGTGATTTCTGAAGGATCATGTGACTCTGAAGACTGGAGTAATGATGATAAATTCAGCTTTGATCACGGGATATAAATTATATTTTACTATATATTCACACAGAAAACAGTTAATCTAAAATTTAATAATATTTCACATTTTTGCTGTTTTTTCTGTATTTTTTATCAACTAAACGAAGTCTTTATGAGCAGAAACATCAAAAAATCTCTTATTAACGTTCCCTGGTCTTTCAGAGCAGCCATAACTGTATGACCGCAGACCAAAGGAAGATTCTATTATGAAAATGATATTTAAGGTATTCATCAATCTGCCTGACTCATCAGGGTCACCTCTACAACCCCATTAAGACACAACGCAAACATCTAGTGTTTCTCTCCTCTTCCTCGAGGCTAAAAGAACTGATTATTTATTGACTTCCAAAAATAAGTCGGAAAAAAATAGTTTTCCATACAGTCAGTTTGGGGTTGCCTTTAATTGCATGATGGGAGGAGCTTCTTCATCACATCAGCCAATAGAAAAGTCTCATCATTCATGACTCGGGGAAACGAGCGGATTCATACGTGACACAGCAGATGTTGTGCTAAAACAGCACATTAGTGTGAGACAGCCCGATCTAATGAGCTCAATCACTCACACAATCACACAGCTGCTCCAGGATCAGCCGGAGAGACAGACGAATGGCACCAAACACGTTGTCAAAGCATGTTGGACTTTAATCAACACACAGGAAGTTCTTCAGCAGTTTCCTCATGTGACTCCAACAGATTATCATGTGCAATTCTATTCGCTTGTAAGTACTGAAAAGTGTAGGAATCATTTAGTGTTTAATTTGGACTTCTCTGTGAACGCTCTTTGACGTGGTGACCATACACTCTCAGATCAAAAGGTACAAAAGCAGTCACTGGGGCTGTACCTTTTCAAAAGGTACACTTTTGTACCCAAAGGCTGCATATTGGTACCTTAATGGTACATATTAGCACTTAAAATGTACATATCAGCACCTAAAATGTACATATTAAAACCTAAAATATACATATTAGTACCTATACTGGACATATTAACACCTACAATGTACATATTAGTACTTAAAATGTACATATTCGCACCTAAAATGTACATATTATAACCTAAAATGTACATATTTGGACCTAAAATATACATATTAGTACCTATACTAGACATATTAACACCTACAATGTACATATTAGTACCTAAAATGTATATATAAGGACCTAAAATGGACATATTAGCTCCTGAAATGTACTTATTAACACGGAAAATGCACATATTAGCACCTAAAATGCACACATTAACACCTAAATGTACATATGAACACCTAAATGTACTTATTAGCACCTAAAATGTAAATATTAACACCTAAATGTACTTATTAGCACCTAAATGGACATGTTAGTACCTAAAATGTACATTTCAGGACATAAAATAGACATATTAGCTCCTGAAATGTACTTATTAACACTAAAAATGCACATATTAGCACCTAAAATGTACATATTAACACCTAAATGTACTTATTAGCACCTAAAATGGACATATTAGCACCTAAAATGCACATATTAGCACCTAAAATGTACATATTAACACCTAAATGTACTTATTAGCACCTAAAATGGACATATTATCACCTAAAATGTACATATTAACACATAAATGTACTTATTAGCACCTAAAATGTACATATTAACACTTAAAATGGACATATTAGCACCTAAAATGGACTTATTAGCACCTAAATGGACATGTTAGTACCTAAAATGTACATATCAGGACATAAAATAGACATATTAGCTCCTGAAATGTACTTAACACTAAAAATGCACATGTTAGCATCTAAAATGCACACATTAGCACCTAAAAGCACCAGCAGGGGACTTTAATTTCAGTGATAAAACTCGCGTAAATCTACACAAAATCTTGACATGAAGATCATGCTGGTAAAACAGAGTGATCTGGGATGGGGGAATACAATATCCATGAAGAAATGTGTGTAAATGAGGTGAAAACGAGCAGACGTGGAGAGATGGCAGGAGGACTAGCGGGAGAAGCAGCCTGTAGGAGTCTCTCAAAGGTCTGTCATCATCTCACACTGTCACAGCACACACCATCTGCTTCCCCGAGCTACCCACAATGCACTGCACTGCTGATGCTATATGTTTGCACTCACTTTAAAGAGTACCCAGCGTCATGTTTTCACTATTTGCGGAGACAGAAACTCAGTTGGGAACCGTCACGCGTTCTCGGATTTATACGTAATTACAGCAGAAACTTTGAATATGGAGAGTCGGCTGGACCCGCGAGGAAACCATTACTGTTCTCTGACAGAGTCTTCAGTTATACCTCATTTCAGTCTCATGTGTTTCTCCAAAGCAATCAAAAACTAACTTTAGCTGGACAATAACTTTATTCTAGAGCTGCTGTAACTATCTCTGTTACTGTAATCTCTGGTTATCACTGCTTTGAAACAGTTTATATTGTTAAAAGCGCTGTATAAATGAAGGTGATTTGACTTGACTTAAAGGAGGGACCTGAGCCATATCTAAAGAGCAGAATATTCGAGAGTTTTTGGATTAATGCCACAAAGAAGCCACCCTAGTAACACCCTAGCAACCACCCAAAACACCCTAGCAACTGCATCTTAACATTCTAGAAACTACCATATCCTCAATATCTAGGACATTTATAGTGCTACCAATAAATAATTGCGAATAAACTATCTATATACCATCTTTTTTTTCGTTTATAACCGTTTTAATTTATTTTCTTTACTTTTATTTAGTGATTATTTAAATTAAATTTTTTTTAGTTATACCTCATTTCAGTCTCGTGTTTCTCCTAATTTCTCAGGCCCATACTGTATCTAAAGAGCAGAATTTCAAGGAGTTTTTGGATTAGTGCCACAAAGAAGCCACCCTAGTAACACCCTAGCAACCACCCAAAACACCCTAGCAACTGCACCTTAATATTCTGGAAGCTACAAGATCCTCTATCTCTAGGACATTTATAGTGCTACTAACACATAAATGCGAATAAACCATCTATATACCATCTTTTTATTCTGTTTATAACCGTTTAATTTATTTTCCTTACTTTTATTAAGTGATTATTTAAATTAAATTTTTTTTCAGTTGTACCTCATTTCAGTCTTGTTTTTCTGCTCATTTCTCGGACGGATACTGTATCTACAGAGCAGAATTTTAAGGAGTTTTTGGATTAGTGCCACAAAGAAGCCACCCTAGTAACACCCTAGCAACCACCCAAAACACCCTAGCAACTGCACCTTAACATTCTAGAAACTACAAGATCCTCAATATCTAGGACATTTATAGTGCTACCAATAAATAAATGCGAGTAAACCATCTATATACCATCTTTTTTTTCCGTTTATAACCGTTTTAATTTATTTTCCTTACTTTTATTTAGTGATAATTTAAATTAATTTTTTTTTAGTTATATCTCATTTCAGTCTCGTGTTTCTCCTCATTTCTCGGACCCATACTGTATCTACAGAGCAGAATTTCAAGGAGTTTTTGGATTAGTGCCACAAAGAATCCATAGTAACACCCTAGCAACCACCCAAAACACCCTAGCAACTGCAACTTAATGTTCTCGAAAACTACAAGATCCTACAGAACCTCTATCTCAAGGACATTTATAGTGCTACCAACAAATAAATGCGATTAAACCATCTATATACTATCTTTTGTCCCTTTTATAACCGTTTTTAATTTTCCTTACTTTTATTAAGTGATTATTTTAATTAAATTTTTTTTTAGTTATATCTCATTTCAGTCTCGCATTTCTCCTAATTTCTCGGACCCATACTGTATCTACAGAGCAGAATTTCAAGGAGTTTTTGGATTAGTGCCACAAAGAAGCCACCCTAGTAACACCCTAGCAACCACCCAAAACACCCTAGCAACTGCACCTTAATATTCTAGAAACTACAAGATCTCTAGGACATGTATAGTGCCACCAACAAATAAATGCGATTAAACCATCTATAAACCATCTTTCTATTCCATTTTAATTTTCCTTACTTTTAGTGATTATTTTAATTCCAATTTTTTTTTCAGTTATACCTCATTTCCATACTGTATCTACAGAGCAGAATATCAAGGAGTTTTTGGATTAGTGCCACAAAGAAGCCACCCTAGCAACCACCTAAAACACTCTAGCAACTGCACAGCAACCAGAATACCTTAGCAACCACATATCACCCTAGCAACCACATAGAAACACTCTAGCAACCACCCAGAGCACCATAGCAACCGCATAGCAACACCCTAGCAACCGCATAGCAACAACTTAGCAACCACCCCAACTTTTTAAACTACTAAACTAAAACAAACTATTTTAAGATTTAACAATCTATAAATATATCTATCTATTCAAAATTCTGCCTACTTAACTAAAACTATTTCAAACTTAAAACCTTCAAACTTTCTGGTCCAGCTTTCTCATGCCAACTTAAAGTTTGTCTCGGCTAACTGTTTTTTGTTCTAGCGCTATGCTAAATAAATGCAATTAAACCGGGAACACGCAGACCGTTAACCCCCGCTGATTCCAGAAACGCATCACATGACAAACACTACGCCGCAGCCAAGCTAATGAAAACGAATGCTACGTGTTAGCACAGTAGCTGCATACGGCGATTTACACGCACTCCTGAGGCTTTAGCTAATGAGAGTCTAAAGGCAGCGATTACGGCCTTAATTCACCAGGAAACGGACACGCTACAAATCAACACGGCCACATAATTACCCTGGAACGAAGGCTTCATCTGCACCACACACTCCATCACGGAGAGAAATAGCGAGACGCAGGTGAAGCCAACGCTCATGCTAACATTTCCTCACGCTTGTTCATATTCTGTGGCTTTTTGTTTAGCGCTGAACGTATAGCATATCAACATTTTAAAATGCAAAGTGCTAGACATTAATGCAAATTCTTTTTAAAAGCCAAAAATCACAGGAAATTGTTGCACGTTCATATTTAGGATAATTCTACACAGGTCTTTACACACAAATAAACAGGCTTGCAGTGTGTGTGGCAGTGTGTTTGTTCAGATGTGTGTGCATTCAGGTTTACAAATATCCCGTGTGTTTCGTGTGCAAATATGTGTTTTTGTTTGCATCCTGTCGACCTGATGAGAATCAGCCACAACATGCCCACAGTGTGTGTGTGTGTGTGTGTGTGTGTGTGTGGCGATGCTATCAGGAGTGTGAGACAGCCCATCAATAACTGAAGGCCTCTGAGGATGAAGATGTGCCGCGCGCCGCTAGCAGGAAAATGGATGTTAACTATTTATTCCTCAGCTTTTCTCTCCACTGCCTCCCTCTTTATCTCACCGCAGGATCCTGACACACACACACACACACACACACACACTCTCTTTGACTTATTTCAGACCATTATGTTTCTGTTTACTTGTCTCTCCAGAAGCATATTCATCCCATTACTGTCTGAATCTCAGCAAACCTGTCAGGAACATGTCAAGGTCACATTTTACCTTATACAAATAATCAAAATAAAAAATGTGAAATATAATAAAACCTATTTTTAAGATCATTTTGTGCATCGTGACTTTATTTTATTCAAAAGAACAACCATATATATATATATGTATATATATGAAGAGTTTGGTTCCAAAACGCAATAAATCCATTTTGATGAATTTGAGTAAAACTGTTTTCTTTACCAAGAAAGTGGGAAGATGAAAACCACTAATTTCTGTTTCAAATTTTCAAAAAAAAAAATTTAATCCAGGTTTTGATTTTCCAAGATTTATTATAAAAACAGATTTCTTTCCACCCAAAATGCCATAAATCCATAAAAAAAAAAATCAAAATGCAATTAACTAAAATAAATTCAAAATAAAATGAATTTTATATATAATTATTTTTTTTAAAATGGCATTTATAACATTTTGAAACCAAACTCTTCATTTATATATTTATATAATATAACTAATATTTGTATATATAAATAATATATAAATAATATTTGTATTTAATATATATATATATATATATATATATATATATACACACAAATATTATTTATATTATTATAAAATGTTATAAAATAAAACATTAATAAGTTTCTTGATCATCAGATCCTCATATTAGAGTGATTTCTGAAGGATCATGTGACACTGAAGACTGGAGTAATGATGATAAATTCAGCTTTGATCACGGAATATAAATTACATTTTACTATATTTTCACTTAGAAAACAGTTATTTTAATTTAAAATAATTTTTCACAATAATTGGCACTCTTACATTTAGCTTAGTTTGTCTTAGTTTAATTTTCAAGGACTTTTAGTTTTTTCCTGTTCCCGTTTGTCATTAGTTGCCATGGTTTTCCATCATCTGATTAATTAACTTTAGTTCCCATTTGTATCCCTTTGATTAATAAACAATCTCCCATTTGAATTACTTCATCCATCTTCATCATCCTGAGACAAAATGTTACAATATTTCTGTTTTTTTCTCACATTACTGCCACCTTGATGAGCATAAAAACATTAATTTCAAAAAAACCTGAAACTTTTGAATGGTACCCTACATGTGTGAGTGAGTGTGTGTCCTGTTTTTCTTTTTGGAGATGAAATATGACCCATGAGTATATGTTTTTATGATGGTAAAGCTCCTCAGCGAGCACACGGAGGGCCGTGTTGTTCATCACACAGTTCAAATGCAGTTCTTTCCTGAGTTTAAACAGTAAAGTTCCTATCCCCCCCCGAGTCTCTCATGATGTAATGCGTCTCACAGAGTGTGTGTGGCTCGTCCCATTGCCTTATCTCCGGGGACGAATCTCACTTTGGGCGAACGTTGCACAAAGCGACTCCCTGAAAAGAGGTAAAAAGGCTCTCGCTCAGACTGATCTTCCCCATTTATCTCCTATTCTCTTTAAACGAGAGGAAAATCTTCTCTCCAGCCGTAATCTCTCTCTCTAGCACAGCGAGAACAAAAGCTCCCGACTCCACACATTAACACGGGCTGACCGCACAGAGTGCACAGAGCGTTCTGAGTGGGAACCAACACGTTCTTCCTAAATCTCACTATCCACTGCATACTGAGACTTTCCCAGTACACAGATTATTATTTTATGTCATAGCTACAATACATTTAATTTAAAGGAGTAGTTCACTTTTCAAAAAAAAATTGCTGATAATTTACTCACCCCCATGTCATCCAAGATATCCATGTCTTTCTTTCTTCAGTCGAAAAGAAATTAAGGTTTTGGATGAAAACATTCCAGGATTTTTCTCCATATAATGGACTTCAATGGGGTCCAAAAGACAGTTTCAGTGCAAACTGTTCAAAGGGCTTTAAACGATTCCAGACGATGAATAAGGGTCTTATCAAGCGAAACGATCGCTCGTTTAATAAATAAATAACAAAGTTTAAGTTTTATAAGCTCAAATGCTCGCCTGTTCGAACTCGTTCATCAAAATGAACGAATCTTTTTCAGGGTCAATTGGTTTATTCGGCGAACGAGCATTTGAGCTTATAAAAACTTAAACTTTTTTATTTATTTATTAAACGAGCGATCGTTTCGCTTGATAATTCATCGTCTGGAATCGTTTAAAGCCCTTTGAACAGTTTTATCAGCAAAAGTTTTTTTCAAAAGTGAACTACTCCTTTAAGGAAATAAAAAAAGTTATCATCATACACAGCATTAGATGATAATAGTACGTTTGAAATGCCACCTAACATACAGTATATATTATATATTAACATACATATATATATATAATCCTTTAGAATAAGGTTTTGTTTTTCAACATTAGTATATTAGTTAATTTGAACTAGCATTTATTATTAATAGTCAATCTTAATTTTATTTTATTTTATTGTATTTAAGTTGTGTTTGTTAACCTTTGTTAATGCACCGTGAACAACAACGAACAACTAGATATTCACTAACGTTAACACAGACTAATAAATGTTTTAAAAATGTAAAAAAAATGTAAAAAAAATTTTAATTATTTTTTTTAAATATTGTGTATTCATTTTAACAGATCAGATGACACCTTATTGTAAAGTGTTACCTAATTGTATCCATACAATTATATTTAATAAATCAAAGATTGTAAACATTTTGTTCATTCAATTCAAATTCACAATGAATTAAAGCTTAGTCAATTATTAAAATGTGAAAAATGTTGAAAAAAATGTTGCACAATAGAAGTTGGCCTTTTAATTTAATTGCATTATTGTTGCTAAAAGCTCTTTTTACAGAACAAATGCAACCGACATGCATCTCGATTAAATGCATATGGCATGTTTTAAACGATATGCAAAATCAAGTTGCATGTTTTGTAAAAAAAAAATGCTTCGACTTTTAGTAAATCCCGAGTAAAGATTGCATGAACCTTTAGTCGCTTTGGATCGTGCATCTGCCAAATGCATGAATGCAAATGCACAATATATAGATCTACATACAAATACCCTTTATATACTTCAGGTGCATTTATCACTGGAAAAGAAAGGTCACTGAGCGCATTGCATTGTGGGAAATAATATTCAGTGCTGGATATTCAATGCACAGATACAGAAAACGCACATAAAGCGCACAGGACACGTACTGCAGAAACAGAGCCACAGGAATCAATGACGTGACAGGGACAAATCTCTTCCTTGAAATATCAGCACGTCAGACGTTACCTTGAAGTAATCGCTTTGACTGAGCCGTAGTGCATTATTGATGAATTAATGGCCATTTGGCGCCGTTGTGAGGTTTTTGAGACGCTAAGTGATTCTCTTTAAGCCCATGGCAATGCTGCGTGCAAGAGGGGCTTTATTCCTTCTTTTTCCATCCTTTCTTTACGCAGTCATGTAGACTCGAGGGGATCGTAATGTCCCAGATCGCTATATCTTCTGCTGGATCTCCGTAGAGATCTTAACTGGGGTGATTTTTGCCATCTGACTGCTCCTGATTTTGTTCCTGCTCTTTCCCACAATCCTGCATTTAAAAAGCTGTTGATTTCAATGATATAGAGAAAAGTAAGAGGGGAAAAGGTCAGCGAATAAACTACTTTTTGCACTATGCATTTGTTCAACTAATCACCAATCTCAAATTCATCTTTGTTGCTTAATGGTAAAATAGGGCTGTCAAACGATTAAATAAAAGTTTGTGTTTACATAATATATGGGTGCACTGTGTATAATTATTATATATATATAAATACACATGCTTGTATATATATTTAAGAAATATTTTCATGTATATACTGTATATATATATATATATATATATTCATGATTTGTTGTCACAACATTTTTTCTTTTGTCAAATCAACTTAAATAATTTATGTTGTTCAGATAACATAATATTTTGAGTTTGTGGTGATTAAATCAATCTCCATTGTATTAACTCAATTTTTCAATTTCAATGAACTTAAAATTTAAGGCAACCAGGTTACTTAATTTTTTTAAGTTAAACCAACAATAATTTTTTACACTGTATAAATATAAATATTTTATATATAAATAATATTTTTTTTCTTAAAAATACATGCATGTGTTTGTATTTATATATATACCAAATAATTATACACAGTGCACCCACATATATTATGTAAACACAAACTTTTATTTTGGAATGTGATTAATCGCGATTAATCGTTTGACAGCACTAGTAAAAAATAATTGGCTCAGCTTTAATTCAGTGTGCTTTTGAATTGAATGAACGAAATGTTCAACCACCATTGCAAACTTTTGATTTATTAACTTTAATTTTAAGTATAAAAATTTTAAATCTTTTTTAAAAATCGAAGTGTTCGTTGTTTGTTCATGGTGCATTTACAAATGTTAACAAATACAACTTTTATAAAAAAAAAAGTAGGGCTGTGCAAAGATTAATTGCGATTAATCGAATTCAAAATAAAAGTTTGTGTTTATGTAATATATGTGTGTGCTGTGTATAATTATTTTGTATATATAAATACATATGCATTTATATATATATATATATATATATATATATATATATATTTAAGAATTATTTGGGCTTAAATTCTGTATATATATATACACAAAATCTATATTATATAAATATACAGTAAATATTTTATATATGAATGATACATTTTCTTAAATATATACATGCATGTGTGTGTGTTATATACAAAATAATTCTATACAGCACACACAAATATATTATGTAAATTAGGGCTGTCAAACGATTAATCGCGATTAATCGCATCCAAAATAAACGTTTATGTTTACATAATATATGTGGGTGCACTGTGTATAATTATTTTATGTTTATAAATACACACACATGCTTGTATATATTTAAGAAATATTTGCATGTATATACCGTATATAGATTTATACATAATTTATATTATATATAAATATAAATATTTTATACATAAATAATATTTTTTTCTTAAATATACATGCATGTGTGTGTATTTATATATACAAAATAATTATACACAGTGCACCCACATATATTATGTAAACATAAACGTTCATTTTGGATGCGATTAATCGCGATTAATTTTTGCACAGCCCTAAAAAAAAGACATAAACATTAACCAATAATAATAAATGCTGTGGGGGTGCAGTTCACAGTTAGTAATACACAAATGAAAACCTTATTGTAAAGCGTTATACATGTAAATTAAATAGATATATTAATAGGTAGCATCTTCTTATTATCATCTACACTGTAAAAATGAATATGCTTTATCTAACCAATAAAATTGTGGCAACAGATTACACGCAATATTATTTATTAAATTGAACAAATTAGAATTGAGTAATAGTTAATCAAATTAACATTCTAATTAATTCCAATTCCTATTGCTTGTAATATGTTGCCACAATTTTATTGATCAGATAAAGCATTTATTTTTTTCAGTGTAATGCCCATATTCTGTGTATGATCTTTTAATGCACACTTTAAAATTGACAAACAAAAACACATTTATTGTGCATTCTGTTACCTCATTTAAACTCAATTATCATTTATCAAGAATTATCCATTGAATCTGAAACCAAAATCCAGCCACAAAAGCTTTCAGATGTGTTTGATGATGAATAAAATCAATAAAACTTTCAGTTCACAAGAAAACAGGACGTTTTTCAGCATAATAGGCAATGAAGAACTGAGTTAAACAACTAGATGTACTGAATTGAAACCTGCGGCAATGCAGAGCCAAGAATCAACCCTGTTAGATACGGTTACGGCTATTACACACGGAGCGCCGTCAATATTTCAGCACATATGTGAGTTTAATTAGACGAGAGTGTAATTGGATTTGCTCCGATGTACTACTCAAATGAACATATCAAAGATTTAAGCACATATAAAATAGATCCGCCAGCTTTGGCACGACTGTTTCCATTATCGGCCCCATTCTGTTGTGAGGAAGTAATGAAGCATTGAAGATCATCTGCTCTACTATTGAATCTCAAGCCTCATGGGATACATACTTGGTCCTCAAGTGTCTTTGAATCGTCCTTCTCTCTGGACAAACCCGTTTGCTTATCTCCCCCGTCTTCTTATCAGCCCTCACCTGAACATCGACTCTGAATCAATGAGCTATATCCTGATCATTATTATCTCCCGGAGACTCAAAAAGACTTGATTTGCCCTGCGTTTAAGTACCTAAAACAGGAAGCTTTCATGAAAAGGAAAAGCGATTAGCTTAATTTTACATGGAACATCAAAAGGACATTTTTCTTGCAATCGACTTCAGCCTTGTACCGTTTCAATAACATACAGATCACCGACAACACTCGACATTTCCTAAAATCCAATGCTAAGTGTGAACCATGACTCAAAGCAGATTTGAGTTATGTCCGATCAATCGAGCACTTTGCAAATGCTAGAAAGTCGCCTGCCAACACTTCCATCAAACCGGACCACACTTCCATTCATGACTGCCAAACGCTTTCATTTCACTTCCCACCATCCTTAATATCGATGTTAAGAAACTCTTTATGATATAAAGTTGGCACCGTGAAGCTCCAAAAGCAGAGTTCACGTTTGAGCGTCCTGGATAGAGGACGGCATACATTTTATACATCATCTCCAAAGTTTAAGCCCAAATGATGGAGGTAAGTAGTAAAAAAGGCACTTATCGGGATAATGTGCAATCTTTGAGGATAAAAGCTAACCTTTCTTACTCCTGGGAAGGGAAATTACAGTGGAGGAGTATAAATTTTCGGCAAGACACAGTTTAAAGGGTATTAAAATCTGTACTTGTTGACTTGATTGAATTATTAAATCCACAGTGGATGTCCTCGCTGCTGTACTTTATTAACCCTTAGTTTGAGTCAGCTTAAAACGTGACAACGGCAAAAACAGTCTAGATTCCAGTCTAGAAAACAGCTAAACAAGACGAGTTACTGCTTTGAATCAGTCTGACAGCATTTACACTGTTAGCAGAGGGAGAAACTATGGAAGCTGGTTTCCTCCATAGGACAAAAATAAAAAAGGGAATTGCGACTTCTGACTTTTTTTCTCGCAATTGCAAGTTTATATCTCGCAATTCTGACGTGATATGATTTTATTTTATAAAGTCATAATGCAAGATACAATTGCATGTTATAAAAAGTCAAAATTGCGAGATATAAACTCAGAAATGCGTGTTAGAAACTCACAATTGTGTGTTATAAAGTCATAATTGCGAGATATTAAGTCGCAATTGCATGTTATAAAGTCAAAATTGCGAATATAAACTCACAATTGCGTATTAGAAAGTCATAATTGCGAGATATAAACTCGCAATTGCATATTATAAGTCATAATTGCGAGATATAAAGTCGTAAATGCGAGTTAAAAAGTCAGAATTGCGAGATATAAAGTCGCAATTGTGTGTTATAAAGTCCGAATTGCGAGATATAAAGTCAGAATTACGTATTTTAAAGTCAGAATTGCAAAATATAAAGTCGCAATTGCATGTTAAAAAGTCATAATTGCGATATATAAACTCACAATTGCATATTATAGTCATAATTGCAAGATATAAACTCACAATTGCGTATTAGAAAGTCATAATTGCGAGATATAAACTCGTAATTGCATAGTCATAATTGCGAGACATAAACTCACAATTACGTATTTTAAAGTCAGAATTGCAAGATATAAAGTCGCAATTGTGTGTTATGAAGTCAGAATTGTGAGATATAAACTCAAAATTACGGATTATAAAGTCAGAATTGCAAGATATAAAGTCGCAATTGGGTGTTATAAAGTCAGAATTGCGATATATTTTGAGTTCATATCTCGCAATTGTGACTTCACATGCAATTGCAACTTTACATCACTCAACTCTGACTTTATACCTCGCAATTGTGAGATAAAATAATGCATTTATCTTTTAAAAGGTTTTAATCTGTGACGGAAACAAGTTTCAATAAGAAATACTTTCACATCTGAACAAAATGTAACTGAAATACACCAGATGAGTCACAATGAACCCGGAATCAACTTGAGACCTTGTGCATCGTAATCAAATTTGGTTCCGTTTGGAGATATTTGAAATTACACACAATTTTAACAAGTCAGTGGATTTTCCTCATTTGAAAGATGACAAAGACACGCTCTAACCTTAGAATAACCACATGCACCAATGGAAAATGCATTAAAAAAGGACTGATTTTGATTTAAGATCCATTTAGGAAAATAAAGATTTGCAAATAGAGTCAGTAAAAGTGAGACTCTGAATGACTCAGGACGTACAGTAAAATCTTCTCAAAAGAAATGTGACCTCTTTTCAGGAGTTATTTTTCAAATCCAATTTACGGCACAATACGGCCTAACCCACTTTCACTTCTGCTTTGTATCTCACACTTACAGGCAGAAACAAAGTTATTCACGGACAACATGGAAGCTGGAAGTGTGTAGAAACTCAACAGAGTAACGAACTAGACACTTTGTTTGTTTGTTTGTTTGTTTGTTTCCAGGCAATAACCCCCGACCCCTCGAGTTCCCCTGCTCATTGAACATGGGCGTCTCTCACTCAAAACCCTCCATGATTTATGAACAGTCAAATCACTCAACGTCAAGCTGAGAACAAACACATCTAAAACGCATTATCTCAGATCCGACGCATTCATCTTCATCTTTCAATGGCTCGTTTTTTACCGCTGAGTTCAGTCAACGCAACGCTGACAATAGATTTAGAGAGTAAACGTTCTGTTGTTCAGGAAGTCATCATTAGGCCATGTTATGATGTGAATAATAAGTGAACAAGACTCGACTTACCTATGATGGTGATTAAGATGCCCAGCGAACATGAAAGAGAAAGAAAAAGAGAGAATTAGTGCCATACACACTCATTTATCTCGTAGCAGTCTTGCTGAATTTAAGCACAGAAGTAAATGACAGACATAAAGTGTCTCACACTCAAATGCTGGGTTGTTTCAACCCAAATTTGGGTAAAATTTGGACAAAACCCAAATATTGGGTTAAAAATGTAATTGCAAATTATACAGTTAAAAAGTGAGAGTTGAAGTTGGGTTAAATTTTTTTACATTTTTAATTTTTACATTTAAATTTTTTTTTACATTTTTTTACATTACATTTTTAACCCAACATTTGGGTTTGTCCATATTTTACCCATTTTTTAATTTTTTTTTATTTTATAATTTTTATTTGGGTTCAAACAACCCAGCATTGTTACATTCAAATACACTTAATATACTCTTTAATATTCTCTTTAATATACTCTTTATTTTAAGGTGTCCGTTACAGTGTTACTATACATTTGAGTGCTGTATGATAATAAATAACTACATGTCATTACGCTCTAAAAAATGCTGGGTTATTTTAACCCAATTTTGGGTCAAATATGGACAAACTCAAACATTGGGTACAAAATGTAACTTAAAAATGTAACCCAATGGCTGGGTTTGTCCATATTTGACCCAAACTTGGGTTAAAACGACCCAAGTGTAGGGTAGGATGAGGGTTAGTTGCATGTAATTATGCCTAATATATAGTTAATAAGAGCTGAAAAAAAATCACAATGACTAGATTTGTCAGTGTGCAAGTCTTTGTCCAGACTAATACACTCTAAAAAATGATGGGTTTTTTTAAACCAAATTTGGGTCAAATATGGACAAACCCAAATGTTGGGTTAAAAATGTAGTTATAAAAGTTGGTTTTGAAGCAAAACAATTAAAATTTGATATTACATTTTTTAACCCAACATTTGGGTTTGTCCATATTTTACCCAAATTTGGATTCAAACAACCCAGCATTTTTTAGAGTGTAATAAAGTTTAGTAGTTTAAAGCCGACCCCCAAATTCAGGCTATATTAAGCAACAGTCCAATACATTATGAGCATTAAAACACAAGAGAGAATGTTTGTGAATTATTTCTTAAGGTCTCTAAAGTAAATCCATATACTGGATATATTCTCAAAAGAATTATTGCACGTACTTAGCCTACATTACAGAATGCATGTATTTAACGACACACATTTATCATTTTCTAAAATAACGGCAATCTAACTCTATATCTGAGGGAGCAACATTCATCAGGGATAATATCATTGTACTGTATTTCACATAAAAGTCTGTATTAGTTTACATAGTTTGTTAAATTACACATTAAACGTAATTTATCTACTTACTAAAATGGAGTTAGTAAAGCTTCAGAATAGGGAATATACCGAAACGAAAATATTTGAACACTTCTCATAATGACATAAAAGCTCTTTATAATAATTATAATCACTGAAGCTACAACATGAGTAGCTGCACTCTTGAGAAAACTCAATGAAAATTAATCAATGAATGAATCTTTTTCAGACATCATATTTCTACTCTGTTGGTTATAGTGTAAGGACTTCATTTGTGTGAAGACAAACTCTGACGTTTTGAGTGTGTTGATTGGATTCCAACTAATTAAACACCTGATTGGCAAACCTCCATAGGCTTCTATTGTAATTGAAACTTGCCAGACCAGAAAGTTATTAAAGACTTCACATTACGCGTGTCTTCACATTAAGCATGTTCAATCTCAAGAGAATATTGATGCAATCCTTCACCAGCAAACTTGTTGATTAGTGTTCGGGACTTTAGAGTTGATCACATTCTGAAAATTACTTAGAATAATCACCAGCAACCACGACACACTAGTCTATACTTAGTGCTGTTACTAAATGTCACTAAACTGATTGCATTAGTGTTGTCAAACCCAGGTAAGCGCTCCAACTTTTCCCGCCGGTGACTATTTTCACTCTATAAAAGCATCTCGTGTGCCCGCATTCTCCACCATTAAATCACTGTACCGTATGCCAATTTCGCCCACTCTTTATGTCAGAGACAAGGGCCGCACTTATACGAGAGGGTTATTAGCACACTTTTCCAGGGAGTGTGATCTAACAGTCTGAAAGATCTGGGAAAGCCTTTCAGATTGCACAAAAACTGGCAGACTACATCACTAATCATACTTTAAGTGTCTAATGGCGTTTTAGCTTGAATAACCCGGTCAAGTGGCTCTAAAGTGTGATTTAGGCTCGAGTGGATCTGTCAGGAGAACGTCTCTAAAACCGAGTCCACAGCGAGACACAGGCTCAAATATGGTGGATGTTAGCGAGTGCATTCATGTACATTCAATTGGATAGAATTGCACTATAGAATTTCATGCATTTTTATGAGTATTTTTGAGTATCATTTTCATAAGTATTTCTTATAGAATTTCATGCATTCAATTGGATAGAATTTCACTATAGAATTTCATTATAGAATTTTATGCATTTTCATGAGTTTTTTTGAGTATCATTTTCATAAGTATCTTATAGAATTTCATGCATTCAGTTGGATAGAATTTCACTATAGAATTTCATTATAGAATTTTATGCATTTTCATGAGTATTTTTAAGTATTATTTTCATAAGTATTTTTATAGATTTTCATGCATTCAATTGGATAGAATTTCACTATAGAATTTCATTATAGAATTTCATGCATTTTCATGAGTCTTTTTGAGTATTATTTTCATAAGTATTTTTTATAGATTTTCATGCATTCAATTGGATAGAATTTCACTATAGAATTTCATTATAGAATTTCATGCATTTTCATGAATATTTTTGAGTATCATTTTAATAAGTATTTCTTATAGAATTTCATGCATTCAATTGGATAGAATTTCACTAAAGAGAAATGAATAACGTGGAACAGAAAGGCATATAAATAACTCTCAGATAATTCAATTGGCATTAATTAGCTCCGTTAGTCCAGAATATGATGCAATAAGCATTTGTTTTGTTAAATGACCCACATTATTTTTGTTCAGGTAATAACAACAGGTAGGAAGAGGTCAAACAGACTCAAAGTTAGTTTACTGAACTTTCATGAACTAAAAAATTCAGTTAAAAGAACATAACTAGTTTAGTTATGTTATGTTACTATGTAACTTTAGTTACTATAACTAGTAACTAAAGTTAACTTTCCGTATAGATGCAATACTAAAGATACACTTAAACTAGTTATGTACTCAAAATTTACGACTACACTTAAATCCACTTTAATGTTTACTTTTATAGACTACAAGTAAACCAGTCTAGTCACAAGAAGTATTGAAATAGCACACATGCAAATATACTTTGATATTAGTATACTACTTACTACATATGAATATATATCATCATACTTCCCTAAATGCAAATAAAATAGTTTGGTAAACAATTTTCTAAAATGTTAATGCAAATGAGGCATTGTCTAATTAAATATGCACTCATTTGCATACATTTCCAGAACAAAAATCTGAATGTTTGTCATTTTGTAGAGTTTTCATTTTTTATTTGTAGAGAAAATATATTTTTATCACTCCATGAATCATAAAATACTGATACAGATAGGATAAGACTATAAAGTTTGATGTGTGTGTAAGTGCTGCTGAAGTGGAGACTTCTGACTCACGACCGTTAAAGATGTGTATTGTAATTAAAATCTACCAACAGAAATATAAAAAAGTACAATAAAATAAACACTTAAAAGTGTATTTGGATGTTTTCTTTCCACAAGTCTGAAACAACAAATTATAAAATGCCAAATAACCCAACATAACAAAATAAAAAAAACATTTTTTTGCCTTAAAGTATACTTATTTTTAGCAAATCTGAGCACAGTTTGAGACTCTTTCCTATGCTGTCTAGGAGAAATACTAAAGAGATGACAGTGCATACTAGAATCCAAAGCATAACGCTGAATTTCAAGATTCGTTTTGGGATAATTTTAGCAATCTTCCACTCCACCGTCTATGAAGAAGCATTTTTAATAAATGCTGGAAGAGAAACAAGAGCTAAAGAGGCATGAAGTGCCAGTAAAGTTAGCCCGCGTTCATCAGAGGCGTTTGTGTGCGAGCGCTGTAGACAAATGAGGAAAAGTTGCATGAGGGAGAAGCGATCCCTGCGTCTCTGCCTCGCATGCAAATCATCAACGCTGCCGCTATGCAAATAACACAGCGCTGTATGCAAATGAAAAGCAGGGAGTGAGTGAATTATGTTCTTTCTCAGGCACAAACCTGATGGAGTGTTTGTCTGAATGTTGTTTCAGAGCGCCTTGAACATCACGTTACGGCTCCTCATAATAACTCAGGGGAATATTATCCAACAAATGTGTGTGTGAGTCTAAGAAAAGAATCGAATAAGAGAGAGAGAGTTAACTTTAACGTTAGCATTTTTAGTTTTAACATGTGGACTTTACATGTGACGCGGATGCATTTATGCATAAAAGTAGCAATGCAACTTAAGATTCATTTTCCCTTAATTTTCCCAACAAACAGCAAAGCATTGTGATAAAATGAATGATGCAACAAAACTGTGACAACAGGGATTCTTTAAACCTCCTTAAATACCCCAAAAAGACAGAGAAGCAAATTTGCATGGGATGTTAATGCTTGCATTTACAGTCTTATGCATTAAAGGGATACTCCACTTTTTTGGGAAATAGGCTCATTTTACCACTCCCCCAGAGTTAAACAGTTGACTTTTACTGTTTTCTAATGCATTCAGATGATTTTCTGATATTTAGAAGAATATTAGTAACCAGACAGTTTCTGGTCTCATTGACTTTCATAGTAGGAAAAAAATATACTATGGAAGTCAATGAGACCAGAAACTGTCTGGTTATTGATATTCTTCTAAATAACAGAAAATCATCTGAATGCATTGGAAAACGGTAAAAGTCAACTGTTTAACTCTGGGGGAGTTGTAAAATGAGCCTATTTCCCAAAAAAAGTGGAGTATCCCTTTAATGCATAACCCCCACAAAATGTATTCTTAAATTTCTTATTTTCTAACAGACATTTTGGACATTTTGTGACACAGAAAATCTGCATAGTGTTTTAAGTGCATGTTATGTAATGCATTTATGCAAGAAGACGCTGGTTTTTAAAAGGGCTTTGTAGTTATCCCCGCTGAAACTCGGCAATAAAATATTTTAAATAGAAGAGTGCAATCATCAAGGTCAAAGTTCAAATGCAGCTTTTCTCACAAATATAATCTCCATTGCGTCTGTGAAATCTCCCATGGAAAAATTAATGTGTGAAATGACTTGAAACAGATCATAAGCTTCCCCATCTTTAACAGAGAGGGTGAAATAAGGATGTCTCTCTCTCTCTCTCTCTCTCTCTCTCTCTCTCTCGTTCAGAGATGAGCTTTGGCTGGTTAATTACAGTAACAAGCTCGTTTCTGACAGCATCTTAAAATCACACATGTGGCTAATTATCACGGCTCAGGTGTTCATCTTGACTCGTGTGTATATATATATACTGTATATATATATATATATATATATATATATATATATATATATATGCACATAATTATATATATATATATATATATATATGCACATAATTATATATATATATATATATATATGCACATAATTATATATATATATATATATATATATATATATATATATATATATATATATATATATAAACATATACCTGAACCACAATTACAACTACAAACCTGATTACAATTGAAAGTAATTTTGTAGTAAAACTGAAGTAAAAACACAACATTTAGACTTAAGGTATAGTTATTTGCAGATGTTGATGAATGATCTCACAATTTTCCTTTTGAAAACAGCTATAATTTCAGTAAATTAATCAGAAATGGGTGTATTTTTGCTCTATTTGCATCAAATTGCAGCAATAACATCCTCGAATTTCAGCCAATGCAAAGCAATGTATCTTGACCCTAAGCTCTTCACAATGTTACGCATATTACATTTCACTTTAATTGAGAAAATTGAGATTCTTGCGCATTTGCTAAATACGCCTTATAATTCCTCTCCCGTTCATGAGAGGAAATTAGAGATCATTACGGCCCTGTTCACATAACCAGTGAAATTCATAAATGCTGCATGCGCCGAATTTCTCTAAGTGGGCTAATGAGATTACAGCAAACCAAAACAGAGATGGAGCGTCTTAAAAATTTGGGAAGCAATTGACACGCCTACTGATTTACTTTTCCAAGACATCCGACTGTGGAGTCTTTGATCCCGTGGCATTCCTCTCTCATTTTCCCTGCTTATCATCATCCTCTCAGAAAACCAAATCAACTGGAGGAAAATGTAGGACAACAGTCGCCCTTCAAACTGCGCCTGACGGCTGCTTTCAGTCTCGAAACATTGGAGAAAACATAATTCACTTCAAATAGTATCCCGCGAGGCAATTTCACTCAAGAAGCGCAGTCGCGTCCCTTTAGGAGTGACAACGGGAGTGTTTATAGTATAACTTCATCTCAGAGAGAGACTTTCTGCCCCAGATACAGTGTCACACTCATTGATCGATGGTATTGGATGATTCGTCTTCGTTAATGTGGAGGCGCTTTGATCCAGACACTGTTGGGAAAATAAAGAGTAGCTCAGGGAGTCCAAAACCACATGATAGAGGTGGTGTACATGCACATTTAGTTTTTAGACACACAGGAATCTAGAATCAGCCTGTGAATCTCAACAATGGTGACAATAATAATGCATAGCTCCCATAATGCATTGCTGCATGAATAAATAATGAGCTTATGATCAGAGTTGATATGTTTGTCACCATTGTTGAGATACATACGCTAATTCTTAAAGTCTGTGTGCCAGCATAAAATAATTTCTGTAGATACATTGTAGTTTCTGTATGTGTTGTAAAAGAGAGTTCAGATTCAATTGCAATAAAAAACAAAGATAGTAACAAGTGAAACTTATTCATTCAAATTAAATGAACTTATAAGAGTTCAATCGATCCGATCAGGTGAAGAATGTGCAATAATTATTATAACTTAACTCCATTAATTGAATTAATGCAACATCAGGGCTCAAGACACAGAGATCAAGAATCAGCCTGTGTATCTCAACAATGGTGACAATAATATCGCATGCTGCAGTGCATTCTGGGTGCCACCAATCAAAACTCATTCGTGGCTCCCATCATGCATTGCTGCATGAATACATAATGAGCTTATGATCAGAGGTGATCTGTTTGTCACCATTGTTGAGATACATACGCTAATTCTTAAAGTCTGTGTGCCAGCATAAAATAATTTCTGTAGATACATTGTAGTTTCTGTATGTGTTGTAAAAGAGAGTTCAGATTCAATTGCAATAAAAAACAAAGATAGTAACAAGTGAAACTTATTCATTCAAATTAAATGAACTTATAAGAGTTCAATCGATCCGATCAGGTGAAGAATGTGCAATAATTATTATAACTTAACTCCATTAATTGAATTAATGCAACATCAGGGCTCAAGACACACAGAGATCAAGAATCAGCCTGTGTATCTCAACAATGGTGACAATAATATCGCATGCTGCAGTGCATTCTGGGTGCCACCAATCAAAACTCATTCGTGGCTCCCATCATGCATTGCTGCATGAATACATAATGAGCTTATGATCAGAGGTGATCTGTTTGTCACCATTGTTGAGATACATACGCTAATTCTTAATGTCTGTGTGCCAGCATAAAATAATTTCTGTAGATACATTGTAGTTTCTGTATGTGTTGTAAAAGAGAGTTAAGATTCAATTTCAATAAAAAAACAAATATAGTAACAAGTGAAACTTATTCATTCAAATTAAATGAACTTATAAGAGTTCAATCGATCCGATCAGGTGAAGAATGTGCAGTAATTATTATAACTTAACTCCATTAATTGGATTAACGCAACATCAGAGCTCGATATTAAGGCTTTGATGTTAATGTAAGCTAAACGGTCTTCCACTTGCCAAAAATATGCTTGTCCAGGAAAAAAACAGTGGATTTTGTTTCGTATTGTAATTCTGAAGCAATATTCTCATCAGTGTTCAGTCAGCTGTGACATATTTAAATCTGCATATTTATGATATTTTAACCTTTATAAAGGACATTTTTTCCCTCATATGGTTCATCTTTAAAATAATAAGACACTATAGGGCTGTTCCCAATCAAATTACATAATTTACACTGAAAAATTACAACTGAGATTGTTTTACATATTTTGTTTAAATGTAAAAATAAGAAATGTTGAAACTTTTAAACACAAAACTAAACTACCAGTAGTGTCTCAAAGTGCTGTGCATTGCAATTAAAAATCAACAGAACAATATAATAAGACAAAACATGAAAACATTCATAATGTACTAAAATGCAAAAAAAAAAAAAAACATACAGATCAGATTTTAAGCGGTCCTTAAAAACATTAAAGGGATACTTCACCTCTGGAAAGATGAATGTGTATATAAAATGGGTCATTTATGTAGAAGAAATGTCAAATTATATTTGAATTTGGAGCTTTCTCGACTGAGAAAAGCCAGAAAATGTATTTTTGGCTTATATGGAAGAAAGACAACAACTCCCAGAATGCACTTGCTTCGCTGCCCTAGGAGGCCACACCTACCGGTAACAGAGCGCAGTTTTTTGACAAACAAACGATCGCAGTTTTTTTGCGCACAAAAAGTATTCTCGTCGCTTAATAAACTTAAGGTTGAGCCGCAGTAGTCACTCGGACTATTTTAATGATGTCTTTAATAACTTTTCTGGGTCGGGAAGTTTTGAAAGTCTATATGGAGGAGTGATCCAGCTCTCAGATTTAATAAAAAATGTCTTAATTTGTGTTCTGAAGACGAACAAACGTCTTACGGGGTTGAACAACATGAGGGCGAGTCATTACTGACAGAGTTTACAATTTTGGGTGAACTGTCCCTTTAAGACTTAAAGGGAGAGAATTCACAACAATTTGGTCAAGTGTTCCTGTGACGTTTTAATCAGGCTACTTGACCCCTGAACATCAAAAGTGCATCAGACTAAACTATAATTATTACACGCATGACCTCAAGCTGAAAACATGATATATTTTAGTTCCTCAGAACGACAACCAAACTTGTTCCAGTCCCGTTAGCTGATGTGCATTAGCATTAATCATGCGTGAGATGTTACGAGACTCCTGTCATGTCTCCATCATCCCCGCTGAGCGTGTCAGTCTGCAGCGCGTCGCTTGAAATCCAACTTCACGGCTGTGAAACACGCTAACCAGCCTCAGACGCTCATTAGCATGCATGTTTAGCATACAGATGCTCCAATTAAACCTGGGGTATTTTAAGTATACGATATTAACATCATTTTAATAGCAAATCCCCTTGAGGTTCCAGGCAAACAAGCAAATCTTGTGTAAGTTAATTGCAAATTCGCTTGCATTGCAAAACTTTGTTTTATATAAAATACGACCGATCGCTTTTAATCTAGAACGACTACCTGAAATATGACGTGAAATAACCCACTGAGAAGTCTTTACAACAAACAGCTCTGTCGTCTCGTAACCCATAATTCAGTCGATGAACACGCATGTGGGTTTTAGCCCTCGCATCGTTTTCATTGATTGTTTGCAACTTGCCAACAGCAGATACAATAACACTAAAACAACACAGACTGAGGAACATGATTACAGATCGATTGATTCCTACATTAAACAACCCTGCAAGATCTTTTTTTGTGTGTGAAGAGCCACAATTGGAAAAACTGGATAAAGGAGTTGCAATTTTCCTTAAATCTCTCTTGTTTGGCAAATTTCACGCGACACGCTTCAGATATCCATTTGGGAGATCATCAAACGTGCCCCGTGACACCAACTGATGTGGATGACAGCGATTCCCTCAAACATCTCCTTTCCCACCGCAGCGCCAAGGCACTCAAAATTAAGAGACATTATACAAAATATATCATTTTAAAGTGTAAGTGGACTCTTGCTCATGTCGTTGCAAACCTGGAAGGTCTTCACTCTAGAAAATGCTGGGTTGTTTTAACCCAAATTTGGGTCAAATATGGACCCAAATGTTGGGTTAAAATCTTCATCAAAAAAAATCACAGTTGAAAGCAAGGAGGCGTATTGCATTCACTTGAAGAAAAAAGATCTACTCTGGTTTTCTGGTGTACAGTGTAAAAAGACATCAAGCCTCAAACTAAAGTGTTTCTCAGTCTAGATTGGTGTCAGTTGTTCCCAGAACCCTCTTTAATTGTAGTGTCTCTGTCCCGAATGCCCCTCAGGGATCAATAAAGCCTCATCTTCTCTGTGTTTGCGCTGAAGTCGGTCAGAGGACACGGGAGGTTCAGGACGGGTCTTAAGGCCATGTCTCGCTCATTTATCTCTGATTTCATACGGCAGATCTTTCTGTCCGGTAGCGACACGTCACGTCTGATGTCAACAGCTGACAGGACAAATAACGCAACTAAGGGGCCGAACATTTCCGGTAAATTTCCATAGGAAGTTTGTTCTCAAGACTTTTGAAAATGATTGAATTAGTCCAATCATGCAGAAGATACGATGGTAAATATTTACTAGATGAGTTGTCAACACAATATATATATATATATATATATATATACTCTCAGAAAAAAAGGTACAAAAGCCATCACTGGGACTGTACCTTTTCAAAAGGGAAAACTTTTGTCCATTTTAGGTACTAATATGTATATTTTAGGTGCTAATATGGACATTTAGATGCTAATATGGACATTTAGGAGCTACTATGTACATTTTAGGTGCCAAAATTGACATTTCAGGTGCTATTAAGTATATTTTAGGTGCTATTATGTACATTTTAGGTGCTAATATGTACATTTTAGGTGCCAAAATTGACATTTAGGTGCTAATATGGACATTTTAGGTGCTATTATGTACATTTCAGGTGCTATTATGTACATTTTAGTTGCTAATATGTACATTTTAGGTGCTAATATGGACATTTAGGAGCTAATATGTACATTTTAGGTGCTAATATGTACATTTTTGGTGCTAATATGTACATTTTAGGTGCCAAAATTGACATTTCAGGTGCTAATATGGAAATTTTAGGTGCTATTATGTATATTTTAGGTGCTATTATGTACATTTTAGGTGTTAATATGTACATTTTAGGTGCCAAAATTGACATTTTAGGTTTTATTATGTATATTTTAGGTGCTATTATGTACATTTTAGGTGCCAAAATTGACATTTTAGGTGCTAATATAGACATTTTAGGTGCTATTATGTACATTTCAGGTGCTAATATGTACATTTTAGGTACCAATATGCACCCTTTAGGTACTTTTGAAAAGGTACAGTCCCAGTGCCAGCTTTTGTACCTTTTTTTCTGAGCGTGTAGGGTGTGATTTTACACTACTGTAATGAAAAACACTGCTTTTGTTCACCGTCAGTCAAACGTGTGGTTGCATTAGATATGAAGATTGAACTGAAGCTTTACTGAATGATGAAATGAGGTCGAAATGTTTCATTTTCATTAATTTCCAAAGGTCCATTTGCCTTGTGATTCTGGGCTGCATAATATATTGAGAATAAACGACTCGTGTCTTACTCAGTTTTGTTTCTGTGTCAAAACGATTTTATGAGCCTGTATAAGCATATTACTGGTGGCAGGCATTTTAATTGTATAAGTGATGTGAATAACACAGCAACCGGCAATCGCATATACAGGGAAGAAAAATATCTTAAAGTCCACTGTGGTCAATCATATTATCTCTTAAAACTCATCTTTGATCACCAAAATTACATATTTAAACGTTTTTTCCTTGAAAAACATATTTTATGCCTTAAAATATCTTGAGTGTAACTCGACACCCTTGCCTCATTTAGTATTCGCGGTTCTATGAATATGCAAATGAGCTCCACCTCCACTCACTCCCTCAGAGATCCACTGGTTGGCGATCACACGTTGATCTGATTGGTTACAAGGTGGTTTGTGACGTCAGAAACACCAGCGATTTCAAAGCGTGTTTTTGAGACTGTCTTTGGTTTAAGGAGGAAATACTCATGAATTTACACATGGTTTGTGTTAAAGCATATTAAAACACCACATACACACATAAACAACATTACAAGCTGGATTTACAGCACATGGGAACTTTAAATGTTTATATAGACAGCAATGAAAGCAAATAGAGTGCAAAAAAAACCAAAAAACAAAAAAACCCCATGCATCTCCTGAAAAATAAAAGTTTCAGATCTCAATATTGTCTCAAACTGTGATCTTAAAGTCAAGTGATGATTTTATAGATCTATACTCTTATACTTTACTGGATGGCAACCATTGACTCGTTTGAGACACGCCAGGGTGGTTTTCTAGCTCTAATAATGAATCAGTTATAAATCGGAAAAATGTCCTAAACACTAAAGTTTAGTCCTCTTTCAACATTTCCTCTTGTTCTCTATGAAGTGTTAAAGGAAAACAAACCCATTGTCTTTGGTCAGAGGAGCGTTTGCGAGGTAATTTGGCTCGTGGGAACTTCTCTGGCTTTCCATAATTAATACATAAAGTTCTGCTCAAGCCGTCAGACCGCTTGTTTTACACGAGAACCAACACTGAGGCTTGTGTTTTCATATTTATGCTCTTTAATATTCATGATCCAACACCGTGTAATAACTAGACACAACACAGTTTCATGCAACAAGTAATCTTCATCATCATCAGGCGAGACGCTCAGTAACACCGTGTCCTAACTACACGCGACGCGACGCCGCGACACGCGATAAAAGGTATCTTTTCCATGTTAATCAGAGTTTTTGTCCTAACCAGACGCGACGGCGACACGCGAAGTTTCTAATTTAGAAACGGTTCCTATTTCTGCGACGTCGCGGCTGACAGAATGAAGAAATTACACTGGTTATGAGTACACATTATTTATTTTTAGTTAAAAATAGTTCACTGTGCCACAAGCGATAACGGATAAATTACCTCAGATTTTGAAAGCATGTAATATAGCGTTCAAAATGAATTCTATGCAAACATACAACTGTAGGCCTACTTCATAACAAAATTAGTCAATGAGTTATATTTTGTTAATGCTTTGATTTTTAATAGTGCTATTTCTTGATTTGATTATGTCCTTACCCATTTACAATGCGAGTGTGGGCCAACAGTGCACTTTCACAGAGAGACTCTGCTCACACCATAGGCTCACACGCTGTTCTAATGTGTGGCGTCCCACAGTCGCGTCGCGTCTAGTATGGACAGACCCACTTTCTGTCGCTGGAATTTTATCGCGTCGCGTGTAGTTAGGACGCGGTGTAAAGCAACAGGACTGATAAAGAAATTCAGTTATCTTTATATAATGACGGTCTTAAAACGAACACTGATTTTATAAATTAAGCTTTAAAAACAACAAATAAATAAACTGAAAGAATATAAAACTCATTAAAAAACTGACCTAACATTAAATAAAAGAAAAATTGCCAAAAATTAATTTTAATTAGTTTTGACTGGGCTGAAAATTTTTTAAATTTTAATTTGTTTTTTTTTTTGTTTTTTTTTTAAATGATGCTAAACTAACAATGATGCATTTAAATCTAATGGAAAAATTACTTTCATTAAACGACATAAATAAATAAATAAATAAAACTAAATTACATTTTCACAACAAAAAAGGCCACAAATTTATTTCAGTTTGAAATGTGGTATTTTATAAAACTTGAAACCTGAATTAAACATGAAATTGCAACAACAAATAAATGCAACATCAATAACCAAATAGAAAAAAAAACAGTAAAATATTTTGGGTAAAAATTAAACTAAATGCATTCATAAATTCAGTTTTAGTTTTAGATTTCAATGCATGGCATAATATTTGGTATAATTAAAGAGACAAATGGCACTAGATAGCAAAAACTGTCAGTTCTGAGAAATGTAACTGTTAAATGTGTTGAAATGAAACCAGTTCGTTAACTTTAGAAGCTCTAAAATACTAAAACTAGAAACCTGAACCCTCAAACTGCACTTTATCAGATAAAACTGAGAGTCTGTCCAAGAGAAGCTCTAAAGAGAGGATGTTTTAGCATCAATAATGAACTTTCGGAGATCTTACACGTCCATTAAGGCAGATCTTTCATCTAGTTCTCCTCGTCTCACACCCGCTCAGGATCCGACACACATGACCACAAACTTTCCCCAACAAATAAAACTATGTTTTGTTGCACTGAACTTGAGTCACGAACCCTGCAGAATCATATTCTTCCACGGCTGACATTTACACGACTCCTTCGTTTGATTCCTCTTCACGGTCTGGTTAGACTGGACCTCACATTGATCTTCAAACTCACTCTACTTGTAAAACTCGAGCAGTTCGCTCTCATATTTTATGAGCAGAGGGAGGCATTTTATTGTGTTTATCATTTCAGAGGGACAAACAGATTGCACTAACCTTTTAACTGGCTGTGTGTACACTGAATGTTATATTTCACTGTTGACATCCCATTTTAAATGACAAGACATGTCATTGCTGTTATCAAAATGACTGTTTTTGTTATTTGTTTGTCCAAAAAAGCCACAATTATTGTTATCCATAAAGGCAATTCTGTCATAATTTACTCACCCTAAAGTCGTTTTGAGACGGAAAACAGAAAATGATTTTGAAGTATTTATCTGTTGTTTTTGACTGAAACCATTAAAGTCAATGGGGTCCAAAACAACATTGGACACAATTAACTTTCATTGAATGGACAAAAAATTAAAAATATATATATATATATGTTTTGGAAAAACATTGTAAAAAAAAACATGCTTTTTCAAATTTTATTTCAAGAAAATGCTATCACACTCAAAACTTAGTTGAATTCAATGTGCGACTTGCCGTTTCTTTGCAATTAATTGTGAGATTTAGTTTCTGAGTAAATGATGAAGGAAGTTTTCCGAGCAAATGATGACTTTATTTAAGTGAACTATGTATTTAAGCAACGCAAGGCAACGTGAAAAATGTTCAAAAGCCGTTTTAATAATGCAAATTAAACCGGATTTTCAATTAGGAAAAAATTAAATAGCATTTCCAGGGGGGCGGAGTCGGATTTAGATCTGAGGGGTGGAGCTGGGTAGGTTTAGGGGTGGGTTTAGGGATCAGGGGTGGAGCTATATAGGTTTAGGGGTAGGTTTAGTGATCAGGGGGTGGAGCTAGGTAGGTTTAGGGGTGGGTTTAGGGATCAGGGGTGGAGCTTTATAGGTTTAGGGGTGGGTTTAGGGATCAGGGGTGGAGCTATATAGGTTTAGGGGTAGGTTTAGTGATCAGGGGGTGGAGCTAGGTAGGTTTAGGGGTGGGTTTAGGGATCAGGGGTGGAGCTTTATAGGTTTAGGGGTGGGTTTAGGGATCAGGGGTGGAGCTATATAGGTTTAGGGGTAGGTTTAGTGATCAGGGGGTGGAGCTAGGTAGGTTTAGGGGTGGGTTTAGGGATCAGGGGGTGGAGTTAGGTAGGTTTGGGGGTGGGTTTAGGGATCAGGGGGTGGAGTTAGGTAGGTTTGGGGATGGGTTTAGGGATCGGGGGTGGAGCTGGGTGGGTTTAGGGATCAGGGGTGAAGCTGGGTAGGTTTAGGGTTGGGTTTAGGGATCAGGGGGTGGAGCTAGGTAGGTTTAGGGGTGGGTTTAGGGATCAGGGGGTGGAGTTAGGTAGGTTTGGGGATGGGTTTAGGGTTCGGGGTGGAGCTGGGTGGGTTTAGGGATCAGGGGTGGAGCTGGGTGGGTTTAGGGATCAGGGGTGAAGCTGGGTAGGTTTAGGTATATTTAAGGTGGGAGGAGTTGGATCTGGATCCGACTCCTCCCCATGGAATTCACGGCTTTAATGAGGAAAAGAACTACAGTTACAAAGAACATAATTAAAAAAAAATGAAGGATAAATATGAAACTTGATATAAAGAATTCATGTTCTGCAGTGAGGACCATCTCAGTTATTTGGCTGTTGGTTAACATGTATTATGTTGTTTTTATGTTGAATAACGCCACAGATGAATCGTGAACATGTATTAAGAGAGTAAACAGAGGTCTAAGGGGGCGGTTCTTGGCAAGAATGTCATGTAGATGTCAAAAGTGTGGATGAGAAGTCATCAGCTTCCATTATCACTGACTCCAGGACGACTAAAGTGACTGAAATGATGGGATGCGCACAGCTGACACCGGCTGTCTACTGCGGAGAAAAACACTGCGATTGAATCATTGACAGGTTTTGTTCTCGTGTCAGGGGTGAGCGTTCAACGGTCCCAGGGGTGAGATGGGGAGATGAATCACACACACACACACACACACTATGATAATGATGACAGTAAAAATAACACTGGCATAATAGAGGTCATTAAGCGCTGTAAACACATTCACAGGAGTCTTTCTCTCGCCCCTTTCTCTTCTTGTCAGGCGTCAAAACGAACGGCAAACACGCGGAGGCACTTCCACAACGCCGGTGAAATATTCATGTGCGAGTCTGTCTCCATTTCCATATGTAAATGAGTCTGGCTAACCTCGAGAGCTCCCCGCTGACCGGGTGAAACGCCGCTGACCTTGAACGAGGACGTACATGAAAGACTGATGACGTCTCGTATTAGTTTGACCGGTGGGAACTCGACACTTCCTGCCGCCTTGTGATCTTGAACGAAAACTAAATGAGAAATACATTTTCGCTAAAACGAAACGTGTCATTCAATGACATTAGAGGTGTGACGATCCCCTCATAATTCACATACTGAACTCACGATGTGATATTATTAGATACTCCAAGACATTTGATAAAAGGTTAACTTTTTTTTACTGTTGCTTAAAGGGATAGTTCACTTTAGAATTAACTTTTGATATGTTTTATCTTCCCTCAAGGGCATCCAAGATGTTTCTGGTGTCTTTGTTTCCACAGTAGTTTCAATTTTGGTATTTTTAGGTCAAACCGTTCTTGTCAGTCATATAGTGGAGGTCTATGGTCACCACCTCAAAGAGCATTCACAGAGAAGTCCAGATTAAACATGATTTAATGACTCGTAAATGTAAGTACACATTGATGGCCTAAGACACAAAACGAGCAGTTTGTGTCAGAAAACGGACAGTATATCGTTTTTACCTCATGTAACCACAGCCACGTCCAACTGATCTGAGGGTGCGCTTTGTGACTGAGGTTAAAAACTATATAAATACTGTTCGTTTTCTCACAAAAAACGCTAGTTTCGTGTCTTAGGCCATGAATGTGTACTTACATTCACGAGTCATTAAATCTTGTTTAATTTGGACTTCTCTGTGCATGCTCTTTGAGGTGGTGACCATAGACCTCCACTATATGACTGACACACAAGAATGGTTTGACCTAAAAATACCAAAATTGAAAATACTGTGGAAACAAAGACACCTACATCTTGGATGCCCTTGAGGTAAGATAAGCTACACTCTTACAAGAAAAGGTTCTATATAGAACCCTGGGGTTCCATACTTGGCCAATAGAACCTTTTACCAAAAAAAAGGTTCTATATAGAAGAACCATTTTGGAGTTCCATATATGAAGCGGGGGATGGAACCATTTCTGGTTCTAAATAGAACCATTTCTTCTAAGAGTATAAAACACACCACAAATTAATTTCAAAGTGAACCATCCCTTTAAAATGCTAAATGTAACGTGTCTAAATGAATATTCTTGGACTTGGTGCTGGAAACCCAAAGCAGAGGACAATAGAGACACCAGAATAGCAATATTCATGATTGTGAAGCTCAACGTTGAGATCTTTAATGAAAACTAAATGAAATTGCATTAACCCTCTGGGGTTCTTCGGGTCAATAATGACCCAAAGCGTTTAAATAAAAAAAATGTTAAAAATCGTAGCTTCATCAGAATGGTCCGAAACTTGGTGACTTTATTGGTACTTGGTATATGAACAACCAAAAAAATTGGGGACAGGATTTGAAAAGTCTAAGTGGTCGTAAAAAAAATAGTCACACTCAGGACCTTCAGGTCAAAAATGACCCGCATAGGAAATGAATGGGAAATTGGGAAAAATGTGAAAATACTGAGTTTTTTTGTGCGTACAATCTACAAATCAGCAACGATCTTGAAAGAAAGCACACAACAGTGAAGGGGTGAATCTATAAAACATCAAGAGTGCAAAACAGACACATCCACACACACACACACACACACAAAAACACACCTTTATACACAAACACACCAAAAAATTCAGATATACATGTGTTTTGCATTTTTAAAAAGCTCAGTTTGTCCACGAAATGGCATCCATCTAATTTCAAAAAATTGCTTTTATGAGGCCTAGGCTTGACTCCAAAATGAAATACAGCTTTAAAAAAAATATTTTTTTATTTTTATTTTTTTTTTCTTCTATTATATTCAATGGGGGAAAATTTGGTCATAATTATTGCATTAATACTCATTATAATTTTTTTTATTTTTTAAATTTTCTCAAAACACCAAAAAAGAAAAGAAAAAATATTATAAAAAATAAGTAAAAAAAATATATATATATGTGATTTTCTTTTTTAAATATGAATCCCGCCCAAGACCCCGAGTGTGACTGTTAAACGAAGAACCCCAGAGGGTTAAATCAATTCCAATGACTAAAACAGTCCGCAAATAGTTAGTAGTTAATAGTTGGCGTTACAGGTTTTCCCTATATAGTTGCATTGAGGATTGAGGAAGTGGTATTTCTCTATTACATAAAAAAAAAATCAAATCTGTTGCATAATTGAATATTCAAATTCTATGATTGTTCTACGAATATTCAATATTCTATGAAAATTCAATTGTTCTATGAATATTCAATATTCAATTCTATGATTCACAGACAGGATCACCGCTTTACATTCACCCCGACCCGTGTGATCATTACTGAACGACCCGTCAGATTATTACAGCATCTCTGATTGAAATCACACACACGTCGTCCAAACCCAGAGTCTCGCTGTAATCCATCTCAGCCAGAAGAAGTGGATTAGCTCGCGTCAGGCCTGGACAGATGCCATGCGCTAATCGCAGCTCTGTCTCTGAATGCTGGGGAAGAAAGTAGAGCCGTCTTCACTCCTGCCTAAAGAAGAGCTCTTAAAGGGTATAATCACGCTGCCCACCTCCAGCCTTCGCTCCGGGGACAGACTTATGATGTCTCCAGTTAAAATGCAGCCTACGTAGGCAGCTCAATATAGTTTAAAACAGAGCTCCCGAATTTAAGCGCCTCCGCTTTCAGTGTCTGTCTCGAGAAAAGTGGGACACTAAGATTATAGAGCTGGCCATTGTTCTTAAATGCAAGAATTTGATGAGAAGCCGTATACATTGAGTTGGAGTATTTTAACTGCTTGTTTGCGTCATGTACTCCCGCTGAAGGTAAACGTCCCTCTCGTGTTCTCTGAGCTCGTCCCCTGGGCTTTTTGTGCACTTATGGAGACGAGCGTCAGACGTTTCACGCAGGCTTTTTGACATTTCTTCAGTGTGTGTGTAGATCACTACACAGCGTGTTTTATCTTCAGAAACAAGCGTTTCACAGTGTGATGCGTTTACAAGCAGAGAAACTGACTTTGATGAGCACTTGATAGTAGCTTTACTGCTATAGGATATGTTCAGAACAAGATACTAGTGTACTTATTGCTACTTAAAGGGATACTCCACTTTTTTGGCTCATTTTACCACTCCCCCAGAGTTAAACAGTTAAGTTTTTACCGTTTTTGAATCCATTCAGCCTATTTTCTGATATTTAGAAGAATATCAGTAACCAGACAGTTTCTGGTCTCATTGACTTCCATAGTAGGAAAAAAATACTATGGAAGTCAATGAGACCAGAAACTGTCTGGTTACTGATATTCTTCTAAATATCAGAAAATAGGATGAATGCATTTGAAAACGGTGAAATTTAACTGTTTAACTCTGGGGGAGTTATAAAATGAGCCTATTTCCAAAAAAAAAAAAAAAAAAAGTGGAGTATCCCTTTAATGCAATGCATGCATTGCTATTCTGTATGTAGAATGCAACAAGTAATATTTCAAACATTATATTGCATGCAAATTTCTACTACAGAACACATGCATACTGTAATATACAAACAGTAAGAGTAGTATACTATTCGGTAACACTACTTGAAGGGGTGTGCATGACATATGAATATGAAGGAAATTTTATGCATGTTTATGACAACTGTAAGGGTCATTCGCTCAATTATGACAGTTTCAATGCAAATATGACATTACTATCATCAGCAATATCAAAGTAAAAAAAGGACATTGATTTTTAGAAAGTTGGATTGTAATGCTAATTTTAAAGGAATATTTCAGGTTTAGGTTAATTATGTGCGCTTATTGATTATCAAAAAATATATTTTACACTATCCTACTTTTCTTATACTTTTCTGTATTTTGTTATCAAATAAATGCAGCTCTGGTGAGCAGAAGAAACTTCATTCAAAAACATTTTAGAAAACCTAACCAACCCCAAACTAGTGTAAAGTCATTTTACAACTTTGTTGCCATGGCGACAACACCCAAAACCAAATGTAAAAATGATCTTTTAAATCTGACACCCCTCAAATATTACACATGTTTTAACAGAAGAATGATTTTATTGAATCGTAGGCTAAATTATGATTTAAATTTGACAGCTCAAATAATATGCGGAGGAATGAATTCAAAATAAAGTGCTTTTACTGAATTGTAAGTAAGTTGGCCCCATTTGCTTTCTATTGCAAGAGCCTCAATGTAACCTCGATTTATTATTTATTAGTCAAATGTTGTCGACTGAGCGTCACTGAAACGAATCTTGGATTGCTACTCTATTTTGACTTTTGGGAAACTAGCTTTGACTGAACTAATTAATTAACAACAAGAGGGAAGCAAGATTTTTAAACCTCTCTCTCTCTCTCTCTAAATATATATATATATATATATATATATATATATATATATATATACTGTATATGTTGTAGTTACAGCATCAACCAACGCAGGCTATATTAATAAAAATTAATTAATGGCATAAACAACCATAAGGTTTATCTCATACATCTTTATTAGCTTGTTTCCTCCAAGTAGACTAGGTACACATAGCTAATTTAACGTTTTCACTTTTAAAAAACTTTTGCTGATAATTTACTCACCCCCATGTCATCCAAGATGTCCATGTCTTTCTTTCTTCAGTCGAAAAGAAATTAAGGTTTTTGATGAAAACATTCCAGGATTTTTCACCATATAATGGACTTCAATGGGAACCAAACAAGACAGTTTCAGTGCAAACTGTTCAAAGGGCTTTAAACGATTCCAGACGATGAATAAGAGTCTTATCAAGCGAAACGATCGATCATTTAATTAATAAATAACAAAGTTTAAGTTTTATGAGCTCAAATGCTCGCCTTGCTCTGTTCTGTGATGCGCGTTCGTGACTCTCCTGTTCGAACTCGTTCATCAAAATGAGTCAATTCATTCGTTGAATGAACCAAATGACTCGGAAAAAGATTTGTTCATTTTGAACAATATTCATCGTCTGGAATCGTTTAAAGCCCTTTGAACAGTTTGCACTGAAACTGTCTTTTGGACCTTGAACCGTTTGGTCCCCATTGAAGTCCATTATATGGAGAAAAATCCTGGAATGTTTTCATCAAAAACCTTAATTTCTTTTCCACTGAAGAAAGAAAGACATGGACATCTTGGATGACATGGGGGCGAGTAAATTATCAGCAAAAGTTTTTTCAAAAGTGAACTACTCCTTTAACAGTACACACCGTTAATTTAACTAAACTGTGCTAATGTTCAGTACGCATTACAAAATTACTATTTTTTGCCCTGAATCTCTTTTCCCATCGATCCGGCGACACATCGTGTTAATTAAAACATTCCTTATCTAAAGCTCTGGACAGGAGAGCTGGACGTCGTTCGTTCGCTTCACACTGTAGATCGCACTCATTAACTCCACACACACACACACACACACACACACACGGCAAGCTGGGCCTGAGAAACACACAATGCCAACGAAGGCCGTCTAAAAACGAGGTGTTTCTTATCTCAAAGAAGCAATGTGTGGAGAAAAGCAGGATGAACACTGCAGCGCTTTCTTCTCTCAGAGAGTTCAGCTCTTGTTCTCCATAAGCCTTCATTCGTTCTGCACATCAACACCTACTGGACGCCCATCCCAGAGACATTACCAATGCATAACGCTTATATTTGAAAGAAGTCTTTTTACTTGACTTAGGAAGTTTTTGCTAATGCTTTGCAATAAGGTCTCATCAATGCATTAACAAGAGCAATATATTTTTATAGCATTTAACAACTATTTTTATAATGTTAGAAATAATAATGCCTTGTTTACAGCGTGTTAATTAATGTTAAGAGATGCCATTTTTAATAACAATGCATTAATAAATCTTGAGGGGGGAAAAAGCACTATCCATCAATATTTCTGTTGGTGCTTTTAAGTTTTGTGAAATGAAATATATTGAATTGGTTGCAAATTTGAGCCAAGAACAGCCTGACAGACTCTCGCTCGTGAATTACTGACTCCAAACCTTTCATAAAGTCACCAGATAAGAGATGTTACATTAAAAAGTGATTCAGAAAAGAGACGCTTTCAGACAGAAACTCAATTGCAAATGCATAAATGCCATGAAAGATTCAGTTTGCTTTTCATAATTGCACGACTGCGATGATTGAGTTTTCATTTGACATGTTAAGGCACTTTTTTTACTTATATTACAAAACTGGATAAAACTTCCTGTATGAACAGAAACATTAATATAATGTAGTTTTACATAAAAGAGATTCATTTTCTGATGTACGGAGAAGCATTTTCACTTCCACTGACATAACAGATATGATATCAAGCCCTGGTTTGACATTTCCCCGAGCTGACTGAACCACAATCAGTTGTCAATGGTGTTTTTCATGTGTAATCCTCACAGACGCTGATGTGGCTCAAGTCCAGTGTCTTCTCTGGCTCTTTATTGACTAACTTTCATTGCCGATCGCTTTGTTAAATTTGATTAAAGTCAAGTCATCCTCATTTTATATAGCGCTTCTAACATTGTAGATTGTTTTAAAGCAGCTTTACAGAGATAAACTTAAAATAATTTAAGGTAACAGAGATTGGTTTGGCTTTGTAGCGGTTCAGAAAAGAGTTGGTTGGTTGCCAGATTCATACCGTAAAATATGGTGTGTTACTGTTTTTAAAATTAACAGCTCAATACCGTTTTGTCAGCTACAGTATATCTAATTTAACAGCTTATACTGTAGCTGACAAAACGGTATTTAGTTGTTGATTTTAAAAACAGTTAAAGCCATATTTTTACGGTATGATTCTGGCAACCACAGCTGCCAGTAGTTTACCGTTTTTTTTTTAAAAGTTTTTAGAATTAACAGCTAAATACCGTTTTATCAGCTACAGTATATAACTAATTTAACAGCATATACTGTAGCTGACAAAACGGTATTTAGCTGTTAATTTTAAAAACAGTAACACACCATATTTTTACGGTATGATTCTGGCAATCACAGCTGCCAGTAGTTTACCGTTTTTTAAGAGTTTTTAAAATTAACAGCTAAATACCGTTCTGTCAGCTACAGTATATGCAGTTAAATGAGTTATTTACTGTAGCTGACAAAACGGTATTTAGCTGTTAATTTTAAAAACAGTAACACACCATATTTTACCGTATGATGCTGGCAACCACAACTGCCAGTAGTTTACCGTTTTTTTTTTTACAGTTTTTTTAATTAACTGACAAAATGGTATTTACAGTAGCTGTTAATTTTAAAAACAGTAACACGCCGTATTTTTACGGTATGATGCTGGCAACCACAGCTGCCAGTAGTTTACCATTTTTTTACAGTTTTTTTTTAAATTAACTAACAAAACGGTATTTAGCTGTTAATTTTAAAAACAGTAACACGCCATATTTTTACGGTATGATGCTGGTAACCACAGCTGCCAGTAGTTTAACGTTTTTTTTACAGGATTTTTTTTTAACTAATAATAACTTTTCCTTGCTTTTATTTTGTGATTTATATTTCCTCTCTAAGTAAAGCACATTGAGTTGCCAGAGTGTATGAAAGATGGTAAATAAATAAACTAAAACCAAAAATTTAAACAGAATTAAAAAATAAAATGCACCTAAATAGTAATATTTTAGGCACAATTGACAAAGGCACATACCAAAACGAAACCATAAATATGAAACTGAAATTTTAAAAGTTCAAAATATGAACAAACTAATACTAAAACAACACAGTTTTCACTGAGCATTAAATCTAGACGTTGAAACACACATTGGTGTCCATTAGTCAGTGACTCATTTGCATCAGTCGGTTCGCTTTGGCTGCATTCAGTGCTTAATTGTGTCAGTGTGTGTTTGCATGTGACCTTCCCATGAGGCCTTGCTGTCACACATCCAACAACAGAAGGCAAATGTCTCTCTGCGCATCCCACTGCAATTACCCACATGCCCCGGCGGCATCTCTCTGGACCCGCGAGTGTGAGGCGAGTCAGCACCTCTGAAACACACACATCCCAGGCACACACACAGCTAGACGGCCACAGCATGTGTGTGAAACATCACACTCACACACACACGTTGTGTTTTCAGAGTCAGGTGTAAATGATTGTTACATATCACACAACTGTATTCAGACTGGATTTCACTCTGAGAGTCTCTCTAAGGCACAGTTAGCATTACTAAAGTATTTAAACTTTCGTAAAGGTGGAATTTTGACCAGTTAAAAACACATTAAAAACACCTCTATTCTTATTCTAGAATGCTTTTAATTGGACAAAATGTTACATTTACACGTGCCCTGCAGTGCCGAAGTTATCAATATTTTGCTCCAGTTTACAGAAGATGTTTTTATATTTTAAATGCATATGTTTGCTAGAAGTTCATTTAGTCATCTTTTAACAGTACACTGGCACATAGCAGGGTTGTGTTAATTGAAATAAAGCTGAAATAAAATACAGTATAAATATTAGACGAACAACTTAGACTAAAGTATTCGTTCGAATCTAGAACTATTAAAAAATTGTAATATGAAATTATATATCCGTTTAATGTTTTTAAATCTCATTCAGTTTTTAAAATGAATTATTTGAAAAAATAAAAAACATATATATATATATATATATATATATATATATTAGGGCTGTGCAAAAATTGTGATTAATTGCATCCAAAATAATATATTTGTGTGTGCTGTATATAATTATTTTGTATATATAAATACCTATGCATGCATGTACATATTTAAGAATTATTTGTGCTTAAATTCTGCATATATATATATATATATATATATATATATATATATATATATATAAATACATAATCTATATTATATAAATATTTTATATATGAATAACACATTTTCTTAAATATATGCATGCATGTGTGTGTATTTATATATACAAAATAATTATATACAGCACAGACAAATATATTATGTAAACACAGACTTTTATTTTGGATGTGATTAATCGCAATTAATTTTTGCACAGCCCTAATATATGTATATATATATATATATATATATATATATATATATATATATATATATATATATATATATATATATATTCCAAATAATTCATTTTAAAAACTGAATGAGATTTAAAAACATTAAACGGAAATTTTTATTTAAAATTATATATATATATATATATATATATATATATATATATATGTGTGTGTGTGTGTGTTTTTAAATAATTCATTTTAAAGCAAAGCACTGGAAATAAGTAATAATTAACCTATTTTATTAGGTTTAGGCCTATTTAGGCCTCAATAACTCAACTAAAAATAAAATAAAATAGATTAAACTAATAAAAATGAACAAAAAGCACATGCATTTAAAAATTTGAAAATATAAAAATGAAAAAACTATTAAAAAAAATACATATTAATAAAAACTAAGATAATAGGAGATGAACCAAAAGATGCAAGAGAAAAGGAAAGCATGGGGCCATTATGCTGATGAATATAAGCAATATAAGGTCAATATAAGAACTTCCTCTTCCTCTTCGTCCAGCGCTCAACACACTGCATGATGCAAGTTTGATGCAATATCCTCAGCTCTAGTGAATAACTCTACGTTTGGGAGCTTTGTATGTGACAGAGAAGACAAATGTGCATAAACACAGACACACACTGTCATATTTGAGGATTTATTGTCAATGCGTGTGTTTGTTTGCATGCACTCACACATCAACTAATGGAGCCCGGCTGTCACTCCTGCACAAATAAACACTGTCCCTGGAAAACTCTTTCATTTCAATCATTATTTCCCATTAAACCCAAGCCAATTACTGCAGGAATGGGAAAATAAAATCATTTAACTGGCTTCACAAGTGGCAGAAATGTTGCCTCTTTCTTTCTCTCACTGTCTCTTTTCTCAGATATTTCAGGAACCTGCTCGTCTTATTAGCGCTCGCTCAGAAAGTGTGTGATTGCATTAGCAGCAGGTCGATGCTAATGAATGCTATTCATCGTGTACGCAGCGGCGCGAGCCTTTACAGGGAGACTGCAGCGGCGTGACATCACAGGGAAGAGGCGGGGCTATGCAAATGATATCGGCCTCTACATCGCATAATATTCAAAGAAGTCTCTTCTGCTCACCAAGGCTGTGTTTACTTGAACAAAAATATGGTATAAGCAAAATAAAAATAGTTAAATATTATTACATTTTAGAATAACTGTTTTCTTTGTGAATATATTGTAAAATGTAATTTATATCCTGTGATCAAAGCTGAATTTATCATCATTACTCCAGTCTTCAGTGTCACATGATCCTTCAGAAATCACTCTAATATGATGAAATCATTTCTAATTATTATCAATGTTGAAAACAGTTGTGAAAACCATGACATTTTATTTCTCTGATGAATAGAAACCTCATTATAAATGCCATCAATTTAATGCATCCTTGCTGAATTAAAGTATTGACTATGTTACAACAATTAAAAGTGCATTTTTAGGGTCTCATTAATAAGTAAACATTCACAAAAAGCTAATGGTCCACATTGATGAGGGCTAGAGACTTTAATATAGTCCATATAACTCCACGTAAAAGCCAGAAACTAAGCTTTTTTTAGCACAGGCCCGTCTAAAGGGTTAATGGCTGGTTATCAACAGTAAAAAAAGACAAATTTTACCTCTTCCCAACAGGGAAAACCACCAACAATCAAAAATGCATGATTATATGGTGTCATGGCTTTGCAATCAAAAAATGTGGTTATAATGGAAGTCAATGGGGCAAAAACAGCCACGAACAGTAAATGATGCTGCACAAAAACTAACAATGCATCAAAACCAATGTTGTTTCTAATCTTTGACATATCCAAGACTGTGATAAAAGGTTAAAAAAAATCAAGTCCACAATCATATTTTATATTGAAAATAAGTCATTTTGTGTGTGTTTTTTCTAAAAAAACAGTGACATCATTTATAAATTTGGCAATTAAAGAATTAAAATCCTGATTTTTTTAAACATTTAATAGTTTTGATCAGGACTGAGGTTGATTAATAGATTTATGCCCAAAAAAATGAAAAAAATATTTATCTGACACATTTTTACAGCAGTTTAAAGTAGTGGCTGAGAAGAGGCGGGGCTATGCAAATGATATCAGCTTCTGCATCGCATAAAATTCAAAGAAGTCTCTTCTGCTCACAAAGGCTGTGTGTATTAAAACAAAAATATGGTATAAGCAGTAAAAATAGTTAAATATTATTACATTTTAAAAGAACTGTTTTCTATGTGAATATATTGTAAAATGTAATTTATATCCTGTGATCAAAGCTGAATTTATCATTACTCCAGTCTTCAGTGTCACATGATCCTTCAGATGAAATCCTTTCTGATTATTATCAATGTTGAAAACAGTCTTTTTGTAACATTATAAATGCCATCAATTTAATGCATCCTTGCTGAATTAAAGTATTGACTTTGTTACAACAACTAAAAGTGCATTTTTAAGGTCTCCTTAATAAGTAAACATTCACAAAAGGCTAATGGTCCACATTGATGAGCGCTAGAGGCCCATTTCCAGTGAGAAACTGGGCTGAATAATGTCCAGAGAACATGATAAAATACATCCAAAGGAATATTTCAGGTTTTACAAACTGAAACGTATCTCCTACAGCAGCCAGGTGTAGCCGGAGATAAATCTGTTTACGCTCGTATAACACACGTGTTGTTATCTATGTAGCGACCCTTCCCAGACGCACGTGCAGCACGAGACCTGAGGCTAATTATCGGCGGTTATCGCTAAAACCTCTCTAGAGGATCTTAAAGCCTCGCTTTAGCAAACCCTCGACCATGACGGCATTGACCACGATAGCATCTCGGAGGCTTCAGCTGGACAAACACACTGCATCCACCGCCCGTTTAACACAGATACTGTGCGTCAGAGCACATCACGATTAGGGTCCTGATCGCCGAGGGTTAACCGCACCGGGTTTGAGGTTAAAAGGCTGGAGAAATCTTCTCTGTATGAAATGATATTTCATGATAGTGATCCAAAGACTGGGAGATTAAATAATGAAGCGGCTGAACGTATTCAACGTCAAGGCCAGACTCATTCTTATTGTATATATCATACTTTTTAAAGTCACCATTAAATCAAAACTGCCAAATCTTATTTTTATTGGAGTATATCAGTGTTTATTATAAATGATCTGTCCGTGCACATCCCTTCTTTTAAATTCATATGCCTCGTGATCTTGAATCAGAATAACAGCGACATTGCTTCTCTGATGACGAGGGCGGGGCTTTAACCTGTCAATCACATGGGGTCAGCCAATAGCAAACCACAACCATCCAATCCAAGCCCCGCTCTTGTTCCAGAAGCGTTTCACTCGAATATATGACACAGTAGTGAAGAAAACTCTAACGCAACTTTTGCTTCATGCTAAATTTTAAAGCGACAGCTCAGCCAAAAAAATAATTAAAAGGAAATTATGTCATTGCATCTTACTTTTTTTGTGTGTAACACAAACTTATGAATGTTCATACTCATGCTTGCCCATAAAATGAAAATACACAGCGACCAACTGCTGTCAAGCACTAATAATGACAAGATAATTGCATAAGATACCATTATGTAGATAGGGGTTCATCTTTAATGTTATAGTTTTCGGCCTACTAAGGAAATTTGGTCGAAATTTGGCAAAAGGTGCAACGCAAATCTGGCATATATGCTACATTAAATTATAATGAGAACATAATAATAATAATAATTATAATTGTGCAATTGGGATTTTAACAGTGTGACTTTTGTTTTTGTAATCAGGCTCTCAAAAATTATATAAGCGCTAATCATTTTAGTATGTAAAAGTGTAATGTGTATAAATAAAAGTTTTATTCTATCTTATTTAAGTGTAATGTATAACGTAAAACATGTAAGTTTTATGCTTCATTTCTGGTCTAATTTTTGGCAGGTATTTGATCATCTATAAGTGACATGTTTTGGTAGTTTTAGCCTATGATTAGTAATTTTATTTTTATTTTTTTATTAAAAAAGCCTTTCTAGGGACCTGAGATGCAAATTAGCTCTTGCTATACTCTCTATGCACAATACATATTTTCCAGCTTTGACTGGGGTCATGTTTTTTAGTACTGTCCCTATATAAATAAACTGAAATTAATGAATAAAAACTCAGATTTAGATTTATCAGCCAATATATTGGTTTTTAACTTTCGAATATAAAGAATTATCGGTTAGTCGGCCAACATCGGTGTATCACTAAATGTAGACTATGACTCATGAACTTGAATCTTTCTCTGAGTCAATTCATTCGTTGGAATGTACCAAATGACTCGGAAAAAGATTTTTTCATTTTGATGAAGGAGTTCGAACAGGAGAGTCACGAACGTGCATCACAGAACAGAGCAAGGCGAGCATTTGTGCTTATAAAACTTAAACTTTGTTATTTATTTATTAAATGAGCGATCGTTTCGCTTGATAAGACCCTTATTCATCGTCTGGAATCGTTTAAAGCCCTTTGAACAGTTTGCACTGAAACTGTCTTTTGGACCTTGAACCGTTTGGACCCCATTGAAGTCCATTATATGGACTTTATATTAACTTCATCAGAACAGTGAGTAGCTAAATGACGCAAGATTCTTCCTTTTTGGACGAAATGCAGTATTCCCTAAACCATCCTATGTTTAGCGATGAGATTTTTAAAGTTTTTTTTTAAGCTCTGCAAACCGACTTAAACAGATTCCTTCAAAGCAAATCCTTCAGAGAGTTTCTTTAACCGTCACCAGAACAAAACTCTCTGACTCCTTATCAATCAAAGCTTTTAAACATTAGCACAAAGTTAAGATATTTCTGGGAGTTAAGCACATTCTCTCAGCGGAGATTACAGCCGATTCCCAGCAGCGTGTCTGAGCTGATGAGCTGGAGACAGACGTAATGAGTGTTTCCAATCATATGTTGCTGTTTTTTTCTTTTCAAAAGGGGCTGATGAGCATGTGCTGCTCTTGTCTGCCTCTCATTTGAATATGAACAGGGCTGGAAAAAAGGTGATTATGCTATGATGACTATTGCCGTGATTATTCTTTTACTCTGATTACTCTCTTGAACATCCCGCCCTCTTCAAAACCCACCCATCCACCCCACAACCCTACGCCATCCTCACCATACTGTATGAGTGCCAAACAAATCAGCACTATTACCAAATGCAATTCATTCTGAGGGATCATGGTTTGAAATATTTTATGAATATTGAGAAAATTAGTTAAAAAAAAAAACAAAAACTATTCTTAAAAAATATGCAAATATTTAAGGGGTCATTGGTTAATTTGTCATAAGTTAGAAATAAAAGGCATTTTTCCTACCCTGATTTTAGCCCTGTAATTTGAACGCCCTGTTTTATGTAAATCCCCACTACTGTGATTGGCTGTGAGACTTTAGTGTAAACGCCCACTACTGTGATTGGCTGTGAGACTTCAGTGTAAACGCCCACTACTGTGATTGGCTGTGAGACTTCAGTGTAAAGTCAAAAGCAAAAGTGTATTACATTTTATTTTATATTTTGATGTATTTTAATTTGATTAGTATACAGTATATATATATATATATATTTAAATATATATATATATATTTAAATTAGAGCTGTCAAAACGATTAATCGCGATTAATCGCATCCAAAATAAAAGTTTCTGTTTACATAATATATGTGGGTGCTCTGTGTATAATTATTTTGTATACATATATAAAAACACACATGCATGTATATTTAAGAAAAAAATATTATTTATATATAAAATATTTATATATAATATAAATTATATATAAATCTATATACAGAATATACATGAAAATATTTCTTAAAAATATACACGCATGTGTGTGTGTTTATATATCTAAAATAATTATACACAGTGCCCCCACATATATTATGTAAACACAAACTTTTATTTTGGATGCGATTAATCGTGATTAATCGTTTTGACAGCCCTAATTTAAATATATATATATTTAACATATATATATATATATATATATATATATATATATATTTAAAAAAAAATATATATATATATATATATATATTACCAATAAATATAAATAAATAAATTATTATTTTATATATATATATATATATATATATATATATATATACATTTATATATATATATATATATATATATACTGTATATAAAATTCGGCCAACCTTTCAGAAAAATAAGTTTTTCTACTAGTGACTTTTTCTGCATGCCATTTATTGCAACAGAGCGTAAGACCGTGGCATGTTTATGGCAAGTAACATTAACATTAACCAATGAGAGTGATGAATTCATGCCTATGTATAGCGAATGAAGAGTAGATGAGATGTGGATGAATGGAGTTGCTCTATAAGCAGCAATGAGAAGTGGATAAATGAGGTTGTTTGGGGCTCGTGGCTGTTTTACATGCACTTTTGCTGAATCATCATGTGGCTCGTGAGTCGGGAACTCAGAAAAGACGAATAACAGTGTGGGTGGACGGGGTACGGCAGGAACGCTTGCTTCTCCTGATCTCAAAGGATACACTGAGCACTGATGATGTGAAGAGTTGACTGTAAATGGACTGGGTAATCTACTCTAATGTAATCACAAAATGCACCATTTAAAGCAACATTTTAATGGGGAAAAAAAACAAGTAGAACTGAATCTTGTTCTTCATGCACAGAAACACCAAAGCTAGGGATGCTCCGATATAAAAATTTTAGTCAATACCGATAACTGAGAATTCTTTACAATTGACTGCTGTGATTGGCTGTGAGACTTCAGTGTAACCCCCCACTGCTGTGATTGGTTGAAGTATTACACGTGGAACTCTCATAATTACAAAAGTGGCCTCCATAGTTCTCATTTATCCTCTTTAATGCACAATGTCAAGTTATCGAAGCTCAAGTGGAGTTCAATGAACTTCAACACACTATGAACTCAAGCATTGAGGTTTTGTATTCCTCAAAGAAGCTACGGCAAGTGTTTTGACCTTACGTGGCATCTTTTATTGCACAAAGTAGTCATGATAGTGTCCGTAAGCCTCTCGTCTCCCTAATCCCGATGCAACGGCCTGCCTCTGTTTGACAATCATTGTTATTTGCTGAGCGTCTTGTGTTGATTTGATCCTCCTGAATCGTGGAGCGGATTTGAGGCTTTAGATAATGAAAAGGATCCTAATAGCGGCTAATCTGATCAACTGGGAACAAACGGAAAAACCACGGCACGGTCTTGGGCAGCGGAGACAGAGATTATTACTATTGTCAAGTCTTTCATACTCAAATTCAAGCCTTTGTCTTGTTCTCTGCCCTTTCAGTTGGCCAAACTCTGTGTGTGTTGTCCAAAGTAAAAAACACTACTCGGGCGGCTTGGGAAGGGAGTTTGAAACGCATCCCAACACCCCGCGGTCAATCATCCGGATAAAGGGACCAACGGACACTGATAAGCAAAGAAGAGTATAAAAAAATAGAAATTATCCCCAAAAAATTACCCCACAAAGGTAAGGAAAACAACGAAAACGCAGGCGAGGAAGGTCTATTGTCCGTTGCGTGATGGTTATTGAGTCTTCTGGGGATGCGGCGGGTATTATCTGTGGTGAATATCAAGGGACGGTAGTGAGAACGGTGTTATTTTTGGGACTGTGCTGGAGGTTTGCTTCGGCCCTTGAGGGAACAGCTTGTTCATAGTGGAGTTTATGTAGCATGACTGCTCTAAATGAAGCCGGGTCGGCCAATTAATCTGTGGATTGTGCCCCCTTTCCAGCTAGAGAGCTCCGTTCCCAGTGGCTAGCTTTAAGGGTTTAGGAAAAGCCATGTTGAAGGATTTACTTTGCTTACTAAATCTACCCCGAGGCCACACGACCTGTGCGGTCACATCATCACTCTTGTGTCCTGCCGAGGGTTATTCAATCGAGTACAGCCAGACCGGGCTCCGGTTACGCTTTGCTTTTAACCGATGCTAATGGGGCGATCACCTACGCGGTCTTTCATTACCGCTGCTTTGGCCTTGACCATTTATGCACAAACAAAACAATGACCCCGGGTTAGCTTACGGCAACAAGGATTGAGTTACATAGAGACGCAGACCAGACCGGAAATCTCTCCTAATGACCCCTGAGTGTGGATGTGAAGTAAAAACTCATCTGAGAACAGGTGCTTACTGACAGGGGTTTAGTGCACTGTTGAGGGACGAAAATGTAAGCAAATTTATATTTTTGGTAAATAGAGCTATTCATGTCATCTGGTGAATTTTTTTTATAACGCAATATATATTGCAGAAAAATAAGTCATTTCTTACCAATATTGTGCAGCCCTAATCCTCGCTATGTGTTCTCTATAAAGAGACATCAACATCGGCTAATATCGGTATCGGCCATAACATCAATATTAATATTGGTTATCGGTATCGGCCACAAAAGCAATATTAATATCGGTTATCGGTATCGGCCACAAAAGCAATATTGATATCGGTTATCGGTATCGGCCACAACAGCAATATTAATATTGGTTATCGGTGTCGGCCACAACAGCAGTATTAATATTTGGTTATCGGTATCGGCCATAACAGCAATATTTATATCGGTTATCGGTGTCGACCACAACAGCAATATTAATATTGGTTATCGGTATCAGCCACAACAGCAGTATTAATATTTGGTTATCGGTATCGGCCATAACAGCAATATTTATATCGGTTATCGGTGTCGACCACAACAGCAATATTAATATCGGTTATCGGTAACAATAGTAATATTAATATCGATTATCGTATCGGCCACAACAGCAATATTAATATCGGTTATCGGTATCGGCCACAATAGTAATATTAATATCAGTTATCAGTATCGGCCAAAACAGCAATATTAATATCGGTTATTGTATCGGTCACAACAGCAATATTAATATCGGTTATCGGTATTAATATTAATATTGGTTATCCATAACAGCAATATTAACATCGGTTATCAGTATCGGCCATAACAGCAGTATTAATAACATTTATCGGTATCGGCCACAACAGCAATATTAATATCGGTATTGGCCATAACAGCAATATTAATATTGGTTATCGGTATTGGCCATAACAGCAATATTAATATTGGTTATCGGTATCGGCCACAATTTTCACATCGGTGCATCACTATATAAAATCATTCTTTCTCAGTTATAGTTTTCCGCCCACTGGCGCCTTTGCATTTGTATGCATTTCCTCCATCTGTGCTCTGCTGAGGACCTAAAGGCCAGGCCATCTCCCCATAGTCTTTATTACACATCACTGCAACTTTAAAGGACCAAACGCACTGGATCTGCAGTCCTCCGGGAACACAGTCCCGCAACTCTCCTCCGTCTCGGCTTTGATTATGTGCTCCTCGGCTCTCTCCTCCGCTTGAGTGGCCGCTTGCATCACACACTCGCCTGTGAATCTGTAAACGGCTGGATTAGGACAGCAGTGATATGTCCGTGGACGCCGGCAGAGACACGTCTGAAAATACGTCTAAAAATGCTGGGTTGTTTGAACCCAAATTTGGGTCAAATAAGCACAAACCCAAATGTTGGGTTAAAAATGCAGTGAACAAAAAATGTACAGTTGAAAGTAAAAGTATAGTTGGGTTAAAATTTTAAATTACATTTTCAACCCAACATTTGGGTTTGTCCATATTTGACCCAAATTTGGGTTCAAACAACCCAGCATTAGAGTGTGTGGTAAAGAGATGGGTCAGCTGTGAGACTGAACCCAGAGTTAATGAGCTCACACTCCTCATTATAAAACAATCAAGCATGCAACAAGAAAACTGAAGATGCAATGACATGCGTTTTAAAACGTGCACTGGGTTAAAAACAACCCATTTTGAGATGTTTTAACCCAAGGGCTGGGTAAACATAGGACCGAACACATTTTGGGTTAATTTTACCCAGCAAATTGGGTAGTTATCCTAATCCAGCCATTTGCAGTGTTAAAAACAAGCATTAAATGTCAGAAAAGTATGCATTTACACTAGGTCTGAGTAACACCAGCTACACTCACCTCACATTATGACACACGCGCATATGCATGGTTCAAGGCGTAATGATTTTATAATTGGATTGTGAGAGAAACGACATCAAATGCATAAGAGAGATCCATGCATGAGAGTGAAACTATTCATTTTTAATCTCAAGTCCCACACCATGTCTCTTATTTAACTTATTTTAGCTAATTTGATCATGCTTTCAGATATGCACAGCTCGGCTGAAATGAACAATGCAATTATTTCTGAAAGTCAAGGGCTTCAACAGAATCAAAAAAGGTAAACTACTCAATAGGTTTTCTGATCAAGCTTACTTTCAATCTGTGTCTGTTTAGTGAGTAATGTTGCTGTTTGAGTATGGAAAAGCTCCAGCTCCAGTGTTTCTGAACTCCTGAAACGCCTCCATTGAAGTCTGGAGACACGTCACAATAGAAACGTCACGATATTCCTCATTATAATAATTAATGCGCAGAATAAAGGGGCGGAGCCTGGGTGAGTTAGTCAGTAGTGTGTTCAACTGGCAGTTATGGAAAGGGGCGGGGCATTTCCCAAACACACTCGAAGCGCTCGACCAATCACAACACACTGATCCAGCCGACCAATCAGAGCACAGTGTGCTTTTCAGGGGGCGGGGCTTCATAGAGACAGGAAGTAAACAGAGCGTTACTGACGGACTGGGAAGAGAGGAGCCGCAACAATGGAGAATATGAGGAGATTGAGGAAAACATTTCTGTTTTTAGTACATCGTTATCATGTAAGAGTGTATCACATTAACAGCAACTCTAAACTGACTGGGGGATCATGGGAAATGTAGTAATGTAATCAATGGGGTTTATACAAAGACAATTTACCGATGTCCTCCACAGACAATGGATAGAGGCGGTGTGTGTGATGGGTAGGTTAAGGGTTGGGTTAGTGTGTGTGGGATGGGTCGGTTTAGAGGTTGGGTTAGTGTAAGGAGAGAATATACAGTAATAAAACGTCTATGGAGAGTCCCCACAAAGATAACGAACCAGACTGTGTGTGTGATGCTGTGACTGCGGCTGTGATAAATGAAGCCATCGACTGCCCGCCAACCTGAGCGAACCGATTCCCCGCTGTATCGCATCTCAGTCACAAACAAACAGTGATAACAAACACCATTACCTCAGTTTAGCAAACGCTACTTCATGGGGAATGTGTGCAAATGCATCAGCGCTAACGCTAACGCCTTCAATGCTTAATCATCAGCCGCAACCGTTCCAGTAACACAGTAAACATGTGCGTCTGATGTAAAGGAAGCATCATTACTCCTTCCTAGATAAACATCATTAACTTAGTTTACGGAAACACGGCACATATGCTCGCGAGCGGCATGAAACTCCATTACCACTGAATCCAATGAATGTTTTGTCATAATTTGCAAAGGGCAATTACTTGTGAATGTCAAAGACAAAAACAAAAGAAAGGTGATTTGAATGATTAAACATAGCGAGGGCAAAATTACTCGAAGAATAACAAAAAAAATAAAGAATAATGGCTGCATTTTAATGGAATACTAGAAAAATAAATGGATGCCATTTATGGAGGTTTTATTTGAATGAATTGTTTTAAAAATACATTTTTTAATTTATTTAACTATTATAGATTTCATGTTGAGTGCTTCGGTCCTCTCTAAGGAATCTCGCTTAAATAATATTACTAAATAATAAAATGATGTATGAGGATAATGGAATATGAAGGAATAAAAAGAGAAAGAAAAGAAAACATCACAAATGAGATTCGGTTCTCGACTGCGACACTAAGAGCAAATGGAGACGCAAGATAAAACCATTTTTCTGATTATAAAAAGTTTTTAGATGAGATTCTCAACAATGTCTGTGATTAAAAGTTATCCATATGATCCATAAACATTTCTCATCCTAATATTCAGATAATCTGAGATGCTCCTAACTCATTTATATTTCTAATAAGTAATATTTGAGACAAAGTTAATACCTGAAAGAGCTGAGATTTACAATTAGTGCTGGGCAATGATTAATCACATCCAAAATAAGAGTTTTGTTTACAAATGTGTGCACTCTAAACAATGCTGGGTTGTTTGAACCCAAATTTGGGTCAAATATGGACAAACCCAAATGTTGGGTTAAAAATGCAACTTCAATTTTAATTTTATTAAAATTGAATTCAATTCAATTGTAAAATGTAATTTCAATTTTAACCCAACTTCAACTTTGACTTTCAACTGTACATTTTTTTCAATTGCATTTTTAACCCAACATTTGGGTTTGTCCATATTTGACTCAAATTAGGATTGAAACAAGCCAGCATTTTTTAGAGTGTGTAGTGTGTATCATTATTTTGTATATATAAATACACACAACACACAAGCATGTATATATTTGAGAAATAATTGCATGTACAGTACATACACTCTAAATGCTGGGTTGTTTTAATCCAAGTTTGGGTCAAATATGGACAAACCCAGCCATCTGGTTACATTTATAAATCACATTTTGTACCCAATGTTTGAGTTTGTCCATATTTGACCCAAATGTTGGGTTAAATATGTAATTTTAAATTTTAACCCAACTTCAACTTTCAACTGTACCCTTTTTTCAATTGCATTTTTAACCCAACATTTGGGTTTGTCCATGTTTGACCCAAATTTGGGTGTGTGTACTGTGTATCATTATTTTGTATATATAAATACACACAACACACATGCATATTTGAGAAATATTTGCATGCACAGTATGTACTGTATATATGATTATATTATATATACATATTTTAAATATAAATAAATATATACATGCATGTGTATGTATTTGTATATCCAATACAAAATAATGACACACTTTTGTACACAAAAACTCTTATTTTGGATGCGATTAATCATGATTAATCGTTGCACATGCAACATGCTGGGTTGTTTTAACCCAACTTTGGGTCAAATATAGACAAACCCAGCCATTGGGTTAAATTTTTTAAATATATTTATAGCCAAACATTTGGGTTTGTCCATATTCGACCCAAAGTTGGGTTAAAACCCAGCATTTTTAGAGTGCAATAACCTTCAGAAATATAGTCTCCATACTGTATGAATGAACTCAATCATTTCTTATCCTAATCTTCAAATAGTCTTAACCGCTCCAAAGTCGTTTGTTTATATTTTTATTTTTTATAAAGAATATTTGAGAAACATTTGTGACACAGTCGATATCTTAAAAGAACCAGAGCTGATATTTCCAATAACCTTCTGAAAACACCAGTCGTGCTTTTCACCAACGATTCGCTCGTCATTCGCTTTATGAAAGAGCAACTTCTGAGCAATGACATTATCTTTGGGAAAACATCGAGAGAGACAGATGGAGAGAGAGATCGGGACAGATCCACATCTTTAAAGAATGAGTGTGAACATATTGGACGGCATTAGTTAGTCCGTGAGAGATTGTGTTTGAAGCTTCGCCTCCGCCTCGTGAGATTGAGTCTTGTTTTGACGAGACGTCTCTGTCTTATGTGTCCCTTCATCCTCATGAAAGGCCACTCTACACACAACAACAACACATCCCAGCTCTTTACAGACGCTAAAAAGGAGCAATCAAGTGAAGTTCAATTCCTGAAGGCACGTCTCAGTTCATTTTAGTGTGAGGAGAGAAATACACAAACCCCAGCCCTCATCAAGGCACGTTTCCCAGTGTTTTACACAGATGTTGTTCAGCTTAAATCAAACAGGAATGCATCTACTAATATATGGGATTTCACAACCAGACCTGCGTCTTCGAGATTCTCATTCATCCATGGATGCAAGTGCATCAAAAAGGTAGAAATAAAGAGACTGAAATTGAATTATATTAAATTAAAACAAAAAGAAAGTGAATGTGACAGCGCCACTATATTTCCATCAATCTATTTTAAAGCAAAATTACACACAAAAAAAAAAATAAAAAAAAATGCCACATCGATGGATTTATTTAGTAATAAATGGAGATTTTGGCTTTTTTATTATTATTATTTATTATTTTTTATTGCTTAATAATAATTTATTAAAAAAAAATATATATTTTTAAAAATAAATTATTTTTTAATTTTAATTGCATGCATGCTTAATAGATGTCAAATATATAAGGTAAAAAAAGATAAATAAATAAATAAATGCATGAATTTTTAACAACAACACCAGTAGCATGCAAAAAATAAATACATTAAAAAATCTGTTAACATCTTAAACTATCCAAATTAAAGTTATATCCAATTAAATGGGTGGTATAGATCTTAAAATTTTAGGCATGTACACAATTGAATCTATTTATAAATTATTTCTTAATTTTAACTGCATGCATGCTTAATAGATGTAAAATATATAAGGTCAAAAAAATCAGATAAATAAATAAATACATGAATTATTAACAACAAGACCACTAGCATGCAAAAAATAAATATATTAAAAAATCTGTTAAAGTCTGTTACCATCTTAAACTATCCAAATTAAAGTTATATATCCAATTAGGGTGGTATAGATCTCAAAATGTTAGGCATGTACACAATTGAATCTGTTTTGGGTTCAAAAATGAAAATTTGTGCATAAAAACAGACTTCCTGACAGAAGTTGAAAAATGCACATTTTGCCTTTGGTGACATGTCTAGAAATCACAATTGGGATTGAATTAATTTAGATTAAAATAGTTGCAATTGAACAATGAACATACTCAATGTTTGGTGACAAGAAACACAAGAACCATATTTGTGAGCTGATATCACACACTCAAGGCAAACCTCAACTATCCAAACTTATCAAACAACACCAGACCAAAGCAAAGAAAGAAGATGATAAGAGATATATCCACAAGGCCTAATAATGAAACAAGCAATACCTGCACTCTCAGGACGCGATGGAGGGACAGACACACACAACGCGACACCATAACTTCAAAATAAAAGTCTTTTTGCAAAGGTTCATCTGATAAATAGCGATATGCAGTGTCAATGTAAAATGCAAAGCCACAAAACACTCTTTTATATGCTTTGGGGAGATGTTCATTCAGTCCACCTGAAAATATCTAAGTAAAAGTGTTTATTTTGAATGCATGTTCATGTTAGTCTTCTAAAAAACGTATATTTTATGTTGTGGCTGGCGTTTCTCAAATCATCTATTCTCGCGTGGCCACATATGGAGCTCTCGCAGCATGATTAATTTCATCCGTAATCAATGATTATTCTACAAAGGCCTCATTACTGTCGACCTACCGCAGTTATTGTTGTTATTTTTGAGTCAGACTATTTATCTCCACAATGAAGATCCTTCTTTTGACTAATGAAACACTTTCAGATAAATAGGCAATTTCAGATAAAACCAAAAAAAAAAAAAAGGTTTGGGACATTTTAGATGAATGGCTTTGCAGGCGATAAGCACTTTTAGTAAACAAAGAACAAACTTTTAGTTTCCACAATGCCTGGCTTATATTAACATGTACTGTATATTAGGGGGTTAAATTACTCGATTCGGGGAAAAAATAGTTCAGTAGTAGAAAATAAGAACAAATAATCTAAAGCAACAGCACAAATAAATACAATACTGCCAAGATACAAATAAATCTAGAAAAAAAATGTTTGATGAGACAAACTTTAAGTTGGCTTGAGAAAGCCAGACCAGAGAGTTTGAAGAAGTTTAAAGCAGTTTGAAGTTTGATAGATGGATTAGTTAGAAAGAATAGTTAGAAAGATAGATAAATAGAAATATAGAACGATTAGTTTCAATGAAAGAAAGATTAGAAAGAAAGATTGGATGGATGGATGGATGGATGGATGGATGGATGGATGGATGGATGGATGGATGGATGGATGGATGGATGGATGGATGGATGGATGGATGGATGGATGGATAGATAGATAGATAGATAGATAGATAGATAGATAGATAGATAGATAGATAGATAGATAGATAGATAGATAGATAGATAGATAGATAGATAGATAGATAGATAGATAGATAGATAGATAGATAGATAGAATTTCTCAGATTCAGATTTAATTTAATATAACAGATATGTCAGATATTATTGCAGATAAATATAATTATTATTGCATGAGGAATCAATGCATGTGTGATCTATTTCACTCTAAAAATGATGGGTTGTTTTAACCCAACTTTGGGTCAAATATGGACAAACCCAGCCATTGGGTTAATTTTTTTATTACATTTTTTAACCCAACATTTGGGTTTGTCCATATTTGACCCAAAGTTGGGTTAAAACAACCCAGCATTTTTAGAGTGTCTAAATAGATCATGCATGCATTGAGAAACCTGCTGTGACTCTAGTTAAGCCGAATAACATATTGTCCATTTCACCCAAAATAAAAATTACTGTGTGAGAAAAAAAAATTCAAGTTTTCAGAGTTTTAGTCTCAGTACTACATTAAAATACTACACTCTAAAAAAAATGCTGGGTTGTTTGAACCCAAATTTGGGTCAAATATGGACAAACCCAAATGTTGGGTTAAAAATGCAATGAAAAAAAAATGTACAGTTGAAAGTGAAAGTTGAAGTTGGGTTAAAATTTGAAATCAAATTTTTAACCCGACATTTGTGTTTTTTCCATATTTTACCCAAATTTGGGTTCAAACAACCCAGCATTGTTTAGAGTGTAAATATAATGTTGAGTATAAATATAATGCAAATTTGGGTCAAATATGGACAAACCCAAATGTTGGGTTAAAAATTTAATTTAAACATTTAACCCAATGGCTGAGTTTGTCCATAATTGACCCAAAGATGGGTTAAAACAACCCAGCATTTTTTAGAGTGTACCTTGAGTTTGAGCTATGGAACTGAGACATTGTTAGGATCTCTTCTGAAAATCATTTGATTATTGAGGTCTTCTTCTCAGGATAAAGGCTGAGACCCCACATGCTCTCCAAATAATCGAAATGCTGTGTGTTAGAACCGGCCGAGGTTTTAAAGGGGTTTCATTAGTGATGGCTGGTTCCTATGGGGAGTGACCAAGATGCTCCACGAGTGTCTTGACTGAGACTGACAGTCTGTGTGCTTTTGAAACCTCGCCTGGACGCCCACTCACAGCTGTCTCTCAACACATGCGGCGTCTCATAGACATCGTGTTTTGTAGATACTATTGACATTGGTGGGATATCAACCATCTAATGGCATAAAACTACAATCAGTTTTGACTATAAAAGGGCTATACCATAGAACATATAAGAGCCCGACCGATAAAGGATTTTGAAGGCCAATACCGATACAAATATTTGTTGGTTTTAAAATCCGATATTCCGATATATCGGCCGATATATTTTTTTTTTTTCAGAAACGCGCAACAAAACATTAACAGATTTCCCTAACATTAGTTATTTGTAGTTATTTATGAGTTTTAACTAAATTTCCCATAAATAAGCCATAATTTAGCAATGGATTACGTCATACTGCAAATTGTCGAACATAAATTTTCAATATAACAGACAAACTGCACAACTCCAACACTCATGACATGGTTCAAGCGTGTTTCGTCCGTTTTTATTTTATTTTTGAAATATTCATTTATCGGCCATTATAACTGCCGATACCGATAGTTTGGAAAATGCCTAATATCGGCCTGCCGATAATATCGGTCTATAATGCCAAAGAAATGAAACCAAACATCTTGTAATCACTGTTTACTTTCCTAACATGATGGAGGATCATACATCTCAAAAGTTATTTGGGTAAAAACCACATGTAACCAAACTCAGGGTTATTTTTGTCAAGAAGTGTGTTACTCATAGACGACTATATCGTGTCTAGTTAACGTAGACGGGGAAATGACGGCTATTGACCTATGGCTAAGCCACGCCCTCAAACGCAATGAGCCAATCACAGTGCGCAGCTAACCCAATACACTCGGAAATTCCACTTCCATGGTAATGCATTGCAGTTAGTCAGTTTTCATTCGTTTTTTCTTGTTATTTTAAGTTAGGTTTTGTTTTAAGGTACAAAGCGCTTGAGCGTTTTGGCAGCACAGCGTATTTTCCGTTGAGACGTTTCGTTGCTATGATACAGAATATCCGCTACACAGTTTAAATGTTATGACAGTTGGTCGGTGTGGTTTAGTCCCGCCCCTCCTCCACTGTGATTGGACGGCTGGGTAAAAAGTGACAGTGATGAGCGCGGCGTTTAATCCAAAGTTGAACATTTTTCAACTTTCGGGGACCAGTAAAAAACGCCGTGCGCTCGGCACTTCAGCGTGAAAAAAACGCTTGTTACGCTCATGGCGTTTAAAAAACACAGCGCACCTATTGAAAACAATTGAAAACATACGCCACGAGCGTGGACAAACGCTTTAGTGGACAAACGGCCTTACTCTCCTCACGTTACTGTGATTTAATTTTGACCCAGTGCGATTTATGTTCAGAAAAATATATTTAATATTCAAGCTTGAATAAAAAAAAATGTTTTAAACAACATAAAGGTGAATGACCCTTTAACTAGAAGTTGCTTTGGATAAAAGCGTCTGCTAAATGACGACATAATTTCATTCAAACTGTGTACAAAGTAACTCTACACACAAAGAAAGTTGGCTAGCTTCTCTTCCCCGGATTACCTGTGTTTTATTATCAGAATCTATGTAAATCTTCCCTAATTCTCCGTGGCCCATGGGGATCAAAGCATGTACAGCATCTACATCATTGAAATTACCACTTTATGCTGCTCTGAGGCCTGCTGAATGCACACACTTTAAAATGATTTTCCTCTGTATATTTCCCCCGGGAGGAGGGGCCTGATATAGTTCTGTTTTCATGTGGGCTTAGCTTTATATCGATATGCCCTTCTACTTATTAATCAAATAGTGCTTTGACTTTTGAAGTACGCAAGCCAAATGCAGGGACTAAGAGCAGGGGTTTTGCACTTGACATTTTTTTCATCAGGTTTTTTTAAAGGCCGCCGGAAATCAAAGTTTAGCTCTTAGTTTTTTTAGCTCTTAGTACGCATATGTAAGCCTTGGTGTAATAAATAAGCTGGCGTGTTTCAAAACAATGAACATTTAGGAGATATAAGCCTTCAAAACTTAGTCTCTCACTTTTGCTAAAATGGATCATGGATTTTTATGACATCACCGCGGGTTTCAGCTTCTCATCGCATCTCCTGTCCAATCAAATGCTCTCTAGAATCTAAAGCTCCGCCCCCTACGCTACGAAAACCACCTGGCTAAATCAATATGTGTTGAAGTGTGTTCGGTTTTTCAAACGCTCAAGTTTTATTCCGTCTTTCTGTACGTTGGTTACGAACGAAATGGATAGTATTTATCTATGGATTGAACGCATCAACAGCGCTCGGATTCGCCTCCATGGTGCTGTCAAGTACGACTGCAGTCTGTGAGGTAAACTAAACGCTATTGGCTATTTGAAAAGGGGGAGGGGCCATTCAATATGTCCCGCCTTATGGCCTGTTCACACCGGGACGAATTTTGCGTGCGTTATTCGCCGACATTTAACGACTAAACAAAGGGCGCCAAAACGCCACGCGTAGAAGTGTCATTTTTTTAAAAAACGCCTCGGGTTCGTTTTTTTAGTTTCAAAAACTATCCGACCAATGAGATTGGCGCTTTTGCTCACGTGTTTGGAGCTTCTGAAGTTACAGTAAAACGCAACTTGGGGGCGCTCAAACACAAAACGGTCTTGCCGAGCACACATATGCAACGGCGAAGAAGATATATGCAAAGTAACGTCACCGTCTACACTGCCAGGAAAAAATAAGACGGGGAAGATGCGAGGCAAGATGAACGTAGAGCTGCTGTGCTAGAACTTAAAGAACTATATGAGAAACGCGACAGGGACTACAAACATCTTGATAAATGAAAACTGATATGGAGTGGTATTGCAGAGCAAAATGGCGCCATCTAATGTCGGAATGAATTTGCATGTTCACTCGGCTCATCGTCAGCGAAAATCGCTTGGGTGTGAACACAAAAACGCGTTGAAAAACGCTGACGAATAACACATGCTGATATGACATAGAGCCAGACCGATTTATCGGCAGGCCGATATTATCGGCCGATATTAGGCATTTTCCAAACTATCGGTATCGGCAGTTATAATGGCCGATAAATGAATATTTCAAAAATAAAATAAAAACGGACGAAACACGCTTGAACCATGTCATGAGTGTTGGAGTTGTATAGTTTGTCCACCAGAGGGCGCTCTACACCGTCCCTGTTGGTCACGATACATACATTGCTTGAATAACAATTAAAAGAACATCCCGATCAGTTCTCTTAACTCAAATAAGCATGACAAAATTTGTGACTAATCATCTCCAGTTTAAAAAAATAAATAAATAAATAAAATATCGGCTGATATATTGGTATATCGGATTTTAAAAAACAAAAATATTTGTATCAGTATCGGCCTTCAAAATCCTTTATCGGTCGGGCTCTAATATGACACGCGTGTAACTTGCGTCAACGCATCAAACAAACCTCCGCATGCATCACTGTAAAAAAATTATCCTTCAAAGTTGCAAGAAACTATGGGCAACGATTAATCGTTAGCAAAATAAAAGTTTGTGTTTACATAATATATGTGTGTGTAGTATAATTAATTTGTATATATAAATACACACACATGCATGTATATACTTTATATATATTTATTAGTGCTGTGCAAAAGTTAATTGCGATTAATCGCATCCAAAATAAAAGTCTGTGTTTACATAATATATTGAGTGTGCTGTATATAATTATTTTGTATATATCAATACCTATGCATGCATGTATATATTTAAGAATTATTTGCGCTTAAATTCTGTATATATATATATATACATAATCTATATTATATAAATAGAAATATTTTATATAGGAATAACGCATTTTCTTAAACATATACATGCATGTGTGTGTATTTATATATACAAAATAATTATACAGCACACACAAATATATTATGTAAACAGAGACTTTTATTTTGGATGCGATTAATCGCAATTAACTTTTGCACAGCCCTAATATTTATACATAATTAATATTATATATAAATATAAATATTTGACATATTAATAACACATTTTTCTTAAATATATACATGCATGTGTGAGTATTTCTATATACAAATTAATTATACACACTACACACACATATATTATGTAAACACAAACTTTTATTTTGCTAGCGATTAATCGTTGCCCATCCCTATGCAAAAGTCAAATCTGGTTTATACTGTTATATTCTAACTTTCTTAAGCCTGTGAAGTGTTTTGCTGCAGCAGTATGGCTATTTCTCCTGATAAATAAAGGTTAGTCTGCTAGCTTGCATATTGAGGACGTGCATTGCATCTGCATGCGTACGTGTTTGTACAAGCACGACCATTACTCAAGCTGGCTCGCGCTTTGCTTTATTTTATCCCCCCGTGCCCAGTGAGCAGGTCGTGCACGTTTCTCCATGGAGATGCACTTCAGACGTATACTCTTCACACGGTACGCCACATAAATCTTTTATTACTCCCACCACTGAGATTCCTCCCCGCAACTTGGAGAAATCTCTTAATTATGGCACTTAACATCGCACACGATATCCGCAGCCGCGCCGCAGAGCGCATAATTCACTGCGCCGAGAGCCCAGACCTCAGAAACACTGAGTGTGAAGATGGAGCGAAGACAGAATGTTTTATATCCGTGATGCTGTGTGAGGAAAATCACAAAGACGGGCTCTTGAGGGAAAAAAAGCCCTTAAGCAAAGCGTTTCTGTGCCACAAACGGACAAAATAAAGTGAGTGAGCTTCTCAGGTGTTAACATTCAACCTGGCATGAATTTATATAGGTATTTTTCTAAACAGAACATCAAGCTCAGCATCTTCCAATGACGTATCTGAACTCAACAAGAGCTGCTGAAACTCACACTCAAAAATTCAGGATAGCTCAGCTCAATCTCACTTTCAGACGAATTCAATCGAAACATGCGCCCTGTTTTCTTTCAGCGTTTCTCTTTAGGGCACGATTCTTCAGCCATATTCAGTAATTATTTATACACACACACAAATGCAGAAGCTGTAAAGAAAGTATTGTCAACATTACACGTTTCTTTTTCCAATATTAATAATAGATACGCCTTAGTTCACAGCCATTTGTGACTGACTGACAGCATCTTGTTACTAACTCTTTCCCCACCAGAATTTTTTTCTTTTTAAAGTTGCCATCTTCACAAAATATTCATGGCCCCATTTTTTGTACAGTATAAATATCTGAACATGCGATACATCAAAATAAAGAACAGACCGTCTGCTTTTGAACAAGAAGAAAACGTTTTATTCTAGCTTAATGCATACTCTTTTTATCAACACTTGAACGTGGGTAAGTTTCATAAAAAAGCAAAATTTTGAGCAAAAAGCAGTAGTGGGATTCAGAAAGTCCATCAACACCCCCAAAACTTCACCCTGGGTTACACACATTGGGGTTATTTTTTAACTCAAATGTGGTTTAACTCAAAGCATTGGGTTAAAATAACCCACAGTTGGGAAGGTGCTACTGTACACCACCCCATAGTTGGGTTACTCGTTGGGTAACACTTTTAAGTGAGTACACTCTAAAAATGCTGGGTTGTTTTAACCCAAATTTGGGTCAAATATGGACAAACCCAGCCATTTTTTATTATATTTTTAACCCTGAGTTTGTCCATATTTGACCCACAATTGGGTTAAAACAACTCAGCATTTTATTAGAGTGTACTAAAGTTCATTTGCATATTCATAGAACTGAGGAGGCTAAATGAGGCAAGGGTGTCGAGTTACATTAAAGCTATTTTAAGGCATTTTTTCAAGGAAAAAAATTAAATATGTCATTTTGGTGATCAAAGATGAGTTTTAAGGGATAAAATGATTGACTAAAGGGGGACTTTAAAGCATCAAACTATCAGTTACAATCAATATACAGCATGTAAACTGACAATCATACTCGGCCCCAGGCCTAGACGTGCTCAAATGCCCATTTGTAATATAATCCGGTCTTGAGGCATGTTATCTTGAACAATGAAGAGCATCACAAAGCTCTCAGAAATGTAATGTCTTTAATGCAGAAATATTGTCAACCGAGCCACTGACATCTGTTTTGGACGCCGCCAATGTGTGTAATTGAAATAATTGACTACTTAAATCAACCTAGTATTTAACAGATATGATCACTGAGACAGCTGGTCAACCATTAAAAACCATAAAGCAAATCCAAACAACATATCATATCCTCCACAATGCATTTCTGAATTAATCAGCACAATTTTGACACCAAGTAGGTCTATAATCAGAGTGGGAAATTAAAACTCGCCACCAGCCAAATGTGGATATTTTTACAGTGGGAGGTAATCTGTGATGGACAACATCATGTCTTTGACAATTACCACATAGCACTGATATTTTAATCAACATCTGTCAGAAAAATAGTCAAACGTCATTGAAACTGAAAGCTGTCTGGTTGCTTTGTCACTGCAAATCCAAATGTGCACACTTGAATGGTTGCAACTGCAAAGCAGGAGAGTCGAACACATACAATGGTGTAAGATGAGACACTGCTATAGCTTACCAAAATCAATTATATAAACAGCTTAAGAGGACTAAACTAGAGTGGTTACATTTCATAAAAATAGCCAGTCATTTAATGAATTGGAATGAAAAGAAAAGAACGATGACTGGAAAAACATTCAGCCACTGGTGGCTGAAACAATTCATTTCCACCCACCTATAACTAGAACTATAAGACTAAGCCAGGCAGGAACTCTTTAAAGAAAATCCCACTGCATTGGACGGTGGAGAACAGAGGGATGTTTATAATCTTGCACTGCAAAAGGACCGAGGACACTGTAAAGCGCTCTACCTCCACCTGTCGTTCTGCCAAAGACACTGGATTCATCCAACGCGACGCGACGAATCGAGAACGCGAGCGTTATGAAGAACGAAGTCGAGAAGTAAACAAATTAGTTCTAGAATGGGGCGTTTCAATCACCATAGTCCATTATAACGGGTTCATCGCGTTGAAGCTCTCAGTCTATCTGATGTGAAGACCATCCAGCCACAGAAACCAACAACAAACAGATTTTATGAAATAAATAAGCCGCGTTGTAAATATAGCCTATGCGATGATGAAGTGTCACCTCGGACCGCGCGTGCCAGCGTTGTTCGTACTTTACGAGCGTTATAAAACATTATAGCGCGCATTTCTAAGAACGAATCCATCAAGTTGCACAGACAGAAATAAAAGGGAGAACAAGGTGGACGAACAAACGTAAATCAATCAAATTATGAAGGAAAAGATAACTGCGCGTGAGACATTATTTAACGCGGGAATAAAAAAAAAACGTTATAATGTGTAACGCTGATTACCTCACAAAACTATGAGATAATTGTCCAAACATGTTCTAATGGTCGCTGAGAACGAAATGAACTGGAGGTATTTCAGAAAATCTGAGCATACGCTGCACTGACGATCTCCTCAAAAGATGACCGTTAAACTGAACTGCAGAACCCGCGAATTCACCACACACGTCATGTGTCAATCATCAATCAACCGATCATAACGGTAAACGCGCATTTATTCTCCTCACAAACTCTCCACGTTGAAAAAAAGGCAGAACACAAATGTCTTCTTTCATCCAGTGTCCATCCACAAAACACCCAACATCACCAGATTTCCCCCCGAGTCTGGACTGATGATGCAGAGAGATGGAGGTGCCCAAGTTGCGCCCGCTGTTTGACCGCCCACTGAAATGTTTAAATGTTGATATCTTTACCTTGACAGCCGCAGAGCAGCAATCCGAGCAGACAGGTGAATTTGAGGATCATTTTCAGCAGGTGAAAGTGACAGACAGCCGCTTGTGTCGCTAGTTGAAACCTCAGTGAGCCGAATGAAAGTAGCGAATCCAGCTCTCTCTCTCTCTCTCTCTCTCTCTCTCTCTCTCTCTCTCTCTCTCTCTCTCTGTGTGTGTGCGCGCGTGTGTGTGGCTGGATCTGAAATGTGAATCTCACTGCAATGTCTTTACTCTAAAAAAAAATACAGTTTTGTAAAATGAAAAATGTGTAAAATTCAAAATTATCTCTGTGAATTTGAGGATTGTCATTATTTTTAGTGGTTCATACTAGATAACATAATTCCCCCAATTAAAAAGCAGTGCAACAAATAGGCCACTGTTGTTTGGGTCACAAAGTTCTTCAAAATATTTTCTTTTACCAAATTATTTTGTTCTGCATAAGAACAACATGAGGATGATGAAATGGGGGTAAATGAGGTAAACGATAAAAAAAAATCAGATATATCCCTTTCAGGTCTGCGGTTAAAGTTTCCATGAAATCAAAATTAAGTTTTTTGGCTTTTAATATTTTTAATATTTTATTTTTTTACAAAGTGCACTATATAGGGGACAGGGAACGCTGCAGACAGTGTAAATACGCTTTCAATCGGGGCGAACGAAGTCCGGTTTCAGCTCTAGAGACGCGATACACAGAGCGGATCATGTGATCGAGCTACGCTATCTCACGACCAATTCGTAGGCTACCAGTGATTCAAAAGTGGCTAATTCATACGACCTCATTGGCAAATTCGTAAAATATGTACGATTTAGCAAAATAGTACTAATTCGTCCGAGTGAGGTCGTACGAATTGTTACGAATCAGCCACCTCGTAAAATTCGTACGAATATTCCTGTGAGATCGGGTTGGATCGAGTCCCGCAGACCAGAAATCACATCGCATACGTTTGAGTTCTGTAGAATGCTGTATTTTAAAGCGATATTGAGAAGATTAAGAGGAAACTGAGGGTTTATAATGGCTCTGTGATATAAACCAAACGCTATTGGCTATTTTTAAAAAGGGGCGGAGCTGATCAATATGCCCCGCCCTCTTCCTGTTTCAGTGGAAATTACGTAAACACACTGAATAATGCTGCGCGCTTCAAGGCACTTCAGTGGTTAACATGAATTGAAGTTAAATAGATCATTGCAAACAGGCACTGCATAGACAACACTATCTCACGCCCAATTCGTAGGAATTTGACGAATGATTAAAAAGTGTCTAATTTGTACTAATTCGTATGACCTCACTCGTACGTATTTGTACGATTTGTCTAAACCCACGTGATGGTTATGTTTAGGGGCGGGGTCCGGGATAGGTCATTCGTACGAATTCATATGAATTGGCCAATTCGTAAAATATGTACGATTTAGCAAAATCGTACTAATTCGTACGAATGAGGTCGTATGAATTGTTACGAATTAGCCACTTTTTAATCATTCGTCGAACTCGTACGACTTGGTCGTGAGATCGGGTTGGCATAAAAAAAATATAGTCACAAAAAAAATTAATTAATTGAATTCTTCTTAAATCATAGCCTACACAAGTGTTGTGTAAAAACAAATAATTACACTGAAAACCTTCCTCTCAGATGAAGCTCTCAAAAATCATTTAGCTCAACCCGATCTCACGACGAAGTCGTACGAATTCGACGAATGATTAAAAGTGGCTAATTCGTAACAATTCATACGACCTCACTCGTACGAATTAGTACGATTTTGCTAAATCGTACATATTTTACGAATTGGCCAATTCGTATGAATTCGTACGAATGACCTACCCCTGACCCCGCCCCTAAATCTACCCATCACGTGGGTTTAGACAAATCGTACAAATTTGTACGAGTGAGGTCGTACAAATTAGGCACTTTTTAATCATTCGTCAAATTCGTACGAATTGGGCGTGAGATAGTGTTGTTTAGCTAAAATGCTTCAACTTGGTCATCATGAAACTGAAGCTACGCTGATATTTTCTCCTCTATTGTGTCTTATATCTGAGTGAAACTAATGTGGGTGGGGCTTGATTGATTCCGTGTGGAATTGATTGGATGGTTGTTGTTTGCTGTTGGTGGATCTAATGTGAGTGACAGGTTACAGCCCCGCCCTCATCATCAGAGAAGAGAAGAGCCTTATTTTGCTCTCCTCATAATTTGCTCTTACATAAATGAACTATAGTGTCCAGCACACATTACGAAAATAATAAAACTAAAATCATTATTGGTTTGACACTGATTTAAAATAGAACTTGTATATGAAATTCTATTTTAAGAAATGGCTCCTCAGCCAATGCAATTATGAAACAGGAAAATTCTACACACAAATATATCAAATCAGTGTTTTGACCAATTGAAATGAATAATCAAGTGTATAAAATGAAAATCTTTAAAATAAGTGACAACTTGCCCCTCCTTTATGTTTATGTAAAAATACCGGTGTCCTTTATTTCGAAAGTCTAATTGTCTCGCTTCTTCCTCATTATTCCGCCCAGATGACATGGTGTCTTTATTTAGTATGCTGTGAATGTGAGTGTAATTTGTTTGGTAAGGTGAGAGAGATGACAAACAATTACGCACAGTTCAGCTCTCGGTGGATGAAACTAGATATCAAAGAATGTTTTGGAGAAATAAATCAAAAAAACGGCAAGGCTCAGTTGGTCGCATTCAAATGAGTAACAAATCATCTCCTCCCAGTCACAGCGGCTGAAATTAGTATTATTGCATATTAATAATGGTGTCTCGATCGGCATGATTATGTGTATGGACATCACCCTGCGCTCTTGCTGGAATGCCTTTATCAAATATAATAACATAATACGGTAGCAGAATGGAAATGGCTGTAATAACAGAAAAACATAAGCAAGCTGTTATTACTGTATATTATTCTGCCGTGTTTCAATCGCACAGACTATTTCTGGTGTGTTCCTTTCTCATTATATTGAAGTTACTGATATTTACTGACCTGTAATTCATGTATTTTCTTAATATATTGATCCTCTAATATTGAGATCCATCCTCTAACATCGAGGACCATCATCTAACATTGGGATCCATCCTCTAACATGGAGATCCATCCTCTAACATGAGGCCCCATTAATTTTTTCTCAAATATGACATTTCATGCAGTGTTGTAAAACTTTTCGTGAATGTAAAAGGTCTGAAAAGTTTCAATGATCAAAATGCATAATGGTTTTAAAATGCATAATGGTTTATATCATCGCATAGGCTATATGGCATATATCATTGGAAAGGTCTAAGACTTCTAAATAGATATTCTACCCCTGTTTTGTGTTAAAAATTATGTAGGAAGAGTAATTAATGAATTTATGACAAGAGTGCACCTCAAATAATCTGCATCATAACAGGAGTTTTGACCTTTGTCACAAAAAGTCGATGCACCCAATTTTAATGATTGAAACTTCTGTTTTTATACTAAAAGTTCATAATAAAACATATAATCTAGTATTTTTCAATAAAAAAAAATATATAGTATAATATTATCCTCTAAAAATGATAATATTTATATTTATTATACTCTAAAATATAATATTATTTTTATCGCCTTTTTTATTAAATCACATATTTTAGTAGTTATCATAAATAAGGTGTCATTTGAAAGCTTATAAACTCAGAATTCATCGTGTGAAAACTGTTTTGTAATTGAACGTTGCATTACCATAGAAACGGTACTTATTTTATCAGGCTCCTCCCCTTTTTGGCATCATTATATTTCATAATTTATGATCAAAACCTTTTCTAATCTTGACAAAACTGATATTGTCAGAAAGGTCTGAGTCTCAAGGTGACAGAAGTGATATTTGGACATAAATGTATTAATTTGTAAAGGCAGAATGTGTTCAACTAAATTAAATGGAATTCAATGGCACCCGGTGGCTATTTTTGGTACTACGCCTAAACGAAATCTCATGGGAACTTCAATTTTTGTGATATCAACTTCAAATTTGGAACACAACTTGACAAGATTTTTGGCTTTGATTTTATAGAAATTTTAGAGTAAAAATATTTTGCAAAATATTTATTTTATATAAAATGAAAAATATATAGTAAAGCATATTTGATTCACTGTACATTTAAACTTCCATAACTTTTTCATACTTTCATTTTTTGAAGTGTTTTCACTTCAGCAATAATCTGCTGAGTGTTTGCTTTAAAACAAGACCAAACTTGGGTATATTCCAAAGCACTCATGAATTACAACCATTTAAGTTTGAATAGTGCATTTTAACCCCCATTCTCAAAAAGGGGGACAGCTAAGGGGTTAAAGCAGCCTAACAGGGGGAAGTAAAGAAACTCCTAAAGGTCTGAAAGCACACTGTTCTCAATAGCCGACAGAGGAGTGTGTGTACATGATGGGCATGAATACACAGTGCACGCGTCCGTCATTCTCCTTCACTAAATGAACTGTGGGAATATTCTCCTTCAGCACAGGACGATTGGCACATGAATCCTAAAGTACAACAGATGCTGGTCTATCAATTATAGGCAGCTGTCCAATCAAATCTGAGTCTGTCTCCATCTGCTCACAATCACACTGAGAGAACACACTCGATTGTTAGAGTATTTCTCCATGAGAACTGATACTCGTTAATAAGGAGGACTGCATGAACATATTTTATTCATTGCTGTAAGTTGACATCCTCCATGTTTTGAGTTAGATATTACTGTCAGATGTCCATCAGATGGGTTGTTATTATATTAGCTCAGTTAAAAATGATGTTTCATGTCATGTTTCATGGATCAGATGATGATAAATGTGTTTTAGGAAAGAAACGGATAGAGATGCAAATGAGCGGATAGTTGTCGAAAAGTTAAAGTTACGAAATACTCAGAGACAAGAAGGTTGAGATCTAAATGCAGCTTTCGGGCAATCACGTAGTTCAATGTACATGTTACTCTAAAACATGCACTGTAAAAAAAATATTGTTGGTTTAACTTAAAAAAATTAAGTAACTTGGTTGCCTTAAAATTTTAAGTTGATTGAAATGGAAAAAGTGAGTTAATACAATAAAGCAGATTGATTTAATCATCAGAAACTCAAAATAATAAGTTATCTGAACTAAATAAATTATTTAAGTTGATTTGATAGAAGAAAAATGAAAATATTTTTTTTACAGTGTGTTACTGCTATTTAATTAAAACAATTATGGTAACAATATTGCACAAACAGTTTTGAGTAGTTAAAACTTGATTTCTTATGGAATCTACCTGAATAAATCATGTAAAACCACCTTCATTTTTAAATACAATGAAATTAATGTTTTTAGTTAAATATGCTTTTTTTATTTTAAGTTCACATTCAGAAATGCGCAAATTAGAAACAGATGGAAATAACCTGTTTATATTCCACTTAACATTAGTATATTACATTATTAAAAGAATGAAAGTCAATAGCACAGAATCAAAATTAATACTGAACTGAAGATTAAACATTAACAGATGTTTCCCAAAAATTACATATTTCAATGTTTTTTCCTTAAAAAAATCATGTATACCTTAAAATATCTCGAACGTAACTCGACACCCTTGCCTCATTTAGTATGTGCGGTTCTATGAATATGCAAATGAGCCCCGCCTCCACTCACTCACTCAGAGATCCACTGGTTGACGATCACACGTTGATCTGATTGGTGGTTTGTCAGAAAACGTGTTTTTGAGACTGTCTTTGGTTCACTGCAGTTTTAAGGAGGAAATACTCGACTTATGAATTTACACATGGTTTAAAGTGTATTAAAAACGCCACATAGACACATAAACAACATTAAAAGCTGGATTTTCTTAAAAAAGTGCACTTTGTAATTATGTCAAATTAGAATATTTATTTTAAAGGACATTTTAAATCATTGTTTTAATAATCTTTTGTTAATGTGTTAACTAATGACTTGCATGCAAAGTACTTGATTATACCTTTAAATGTGTTATTATATGTTAAATGTAATAAATTGCAATTCATGCATTACAAATAAACACAAATATACTGTACTTACATGCAGGTTTCAATAGAAATAATTCAGGCAGTAGTTCAACCATATTTCAAAGACAATAGAAGTTATGAAATTATAAATATGTACTGCACTAATTATGTGATTATAAAATGCACTTCACAGTTCAGCTAATTGCATTGATATAAATTTAAACAATAATCTGTTTTCACTTAATTGCAATTAACCTGCAATCAAGTGCTTGAAACCATTGCATTCAGGAGTGTATTATTACAATAATAACCACTCTTTTATAACTATGATGAAGTGTAATTATTTTAAAAACTTATTTTGCGTTGGGGAAAAGTCACGGCATGAGGATGAGTGATGACAGAACGCCCATTTTGGGGTGAAATGTCCATATAAGATGGGTTCTGTTTCTATATTTCATGGTTGTAGTGATCATGTCGGTCGATGAAAGGCACATTATTTAACATTGGGTCAGACGGCTGGCAGCGATGGGACAGAATCAAAGTCCTGGATCTGTTTCTGACACCTTCGGAAAGCAGCATCCGCACAAGTGCAAAGCAACTTCAAAAACTTGCAAGCATTAAATCTAATAAAACAGAACAAATTCTGATTGAATGAGCATTTGACGCTGATTTACAAACACGTGTCACTTTAGGTTGCTTATGTGAAGCATATATAACTTGGCAGACAAAATATTTAATATTAGTATCAATATTTATTATTGACAGCTGACATGATCATTTTAAATGTATAGATTTATTATTATAATTATAAGCATAATCACATTAGCATAGTCACAGTATTCGGTTTACAGGAGCTCATCTCATCGCAGTGCTGCCTTAATCGCATTATAAGTGTGTGTGTCCACTGAGAACTGCTGTATAAAGGGACTCGAGGCCAAACGCGTGTGTGCATGAGCTCTGGGAACATCAGAGATGTATGAGGACATCTGAGCAGATCCAGACGAGGAGAAACTGCAGAATCAACAGTTCAGGGATTCCTGAATATGCTGAATATTCCACTTAAAATAAAACGGTTACCACAAATAAACTGAAGCAGCACAACTATGTTCAACTTTGATAATGATGAGAAATGTGTCTTGAGCATCAGATCATCATATTAGAGTGACTTCTGAATGATCACTGAAGACTGGGGTAATGATGCTGAAAATTCATGGATATAAGGATATAAATTACCTGTTACCATATATTCGCACAGACAACAGCTGTTTTAAATTGTAATAATATTTCACTATTTTCAGTGGACTGACTCAGTTCAGTGGAGTGATTCGGTTCAGTGAAGTGACTCAGTTCAGTGGAGTGACTCGGCTCAGTGAAGTGACTCAGTTCAGTGGAGTGACTCGGTTCAGTCGAGTGACTCAGTTCAGTGAAGTGACTCAGTTTAGTGGAGGGACTCGGCTCAGTGAAGTGACTCGTTTCTACGGGGTGACTCAGTTCAGTGGAGTGACTCAGTTCAGTGAATTGACTCGGTTCGGTTAAGTGACTCGGTTAAGTGGAGTGACTCGGCTCAGTGTAGTGACTCAACTCAGTGGAGTGACTCGGTTCAGTGGAATGACTCGGCTCAGTGAAGTGGCTCGGTTCAGTCAAGTGATTCGGTTCAGTGGAGTGACTCGGTTCAGTTAAGTGACTCAATTCCGTGGAGTGACTCAGTTCAGTGGAGTGACTTGGTTCAATGAAATTACTCGGTTCAGTCGAGTGACTCGGTTCAGTGAAGTAACTGGGTTTGGTTAAGTGACTCTGTTCAGTCAAGTGATTCAGTTCAGTGGAGTGATCGGTTCAGTGAAGTGACTCAATTCAGTGGAGTAACTCAGTTCAGTGAAGTGACTCGGTTCAGTTAAGTGACTCAATTCAGTGGAGTGACTCAGTTTAGTGGAGTGACTCGGTTCAGTGAAATTACTCGGTTCAGTGAAGTGACTCGGTTCAGTCGAGTGACTCAGTTAAGTGAAGGGACTCAGTTTAGTGGAGTGACTCAGTTCAGTGGAGGGTCTCGGCTCAGTGAAGTGACTCGTTTCAGTGGAGTGACTCAGTTCAGTGGAGTGACTCGGTTCAATGAATTGACTCGGTTCAGTCGAGTGACCCAGTTCAGTGAAATGACTCAGCTCAGTGAAGTGACTCCTTTCAGAGGAATGACTCAGTTCAGTGAAGTGACTCGGTTCAGTCGAGTGACTTAGTTCAGTGGAGGGACTCAGTTCAGTGGAGGGACTTGGCTCAGTGAAGTGACTCGGTTCAGTGGAGTGACTCAGTTCAGTGAAGTGACTCAGTTCAGTGGAGGGACTCAGTTCAGTGGAGGGACTTGGCTCAGTGAAGTGACTCATTTCAGAGGAGTGACTCAGTTCAGTGAAGTGACTCGGTTCAGTGGAGTGACTCAGTTCAGTGAAGTGACTCAGTTCAGTGGAGTGACTCAGTTCAGTGAAGTGACTCAGTTCAGTGAAGTGACTCAGTTCAGTGGAGTGACTCGGTTCAGCTAAGTGACTCAGTTCAGTGAAGTGACTCAGTTCAGTGGAGTGACTCGGTTCAGTGGAGTCACTCAGTTCAGTGGAGTGACTCAGTTCAGTGGAGTGACTCGGTTCAGTGGAGTGACTCAGTTCAGTGGAGTGACTCGGTTCAGTGGAGTGACTCAGTTCAGTGGAGTGACTCGGTTCAGTGGAGTGACTCGGTTCAGTGGAGTGACTCAGTTCAGTGAAGTGACTTGGTTCAGTAAAGAGACAGGATATAAATTTCCATTTTACCATATATTCACATAGAAAACAGCTGTTTGAAATTGTAATAATGTTTCACTATTTTTACAGTATTTATGATCAAATAAATGCAGCCTTGGTGAGCATAAAGGACTTTGGATGGATTTATATACAGTATTTGTGCAGAAAGTACTTCTACGTATAACTGATAACTTCCTGAATTGCATGTTAGCTTTCAAATAAACCTGGCGTTGCACTAATATTGTTGGCTCTGACGAATTGCTCATTAAAAGCGTCTGCTGAATGCATAAATATCTGAAGCTCAAGTTGCTCTTGATAAAAAGCATGCATCAATCCACATATCACCCAGAGGATCATGAAAACTTCTCTTACACTATACACATGATTGAAAAATTGCTAAATGCATGAAGAAAGCTCAAGTTGCACGCATATTTAAGTCTCCATCAAACCGCACATCACCCAGAGGATCATGGTTACAGCAAAATTGCTAAATGCATAAACGTAAATATATGAAGCTCAAGTTGCATGCATATATAAGCATGTCAGCGTGAAAACTTCTCCTACAGTAAATACGTGATTGAAACTTCCTCTACTGAAGCTCCTGAGGGATCAAACCCAGAAGGTGGACAGATATCGCACTGACACAATTAAACTCAGGGGCTCAGATGTCATTATAGAGAAGCAGATCTCATCCAGCATCTCTGTGACCTTCACTGTCTGTTCGGCCCGTTGCTTAACGTCTGAATCTGACCTTTCCCAGCCGGCTCTCTGTCTCTTATCTTTTATATTACGTGATAAAAACAGGCTGCTTTTTTGCTCTTCCTCTCTGTCTGAACCGAGAGAAGGCTGGCGTTGTAGAGGACGGCAGAGAGAGACGAGTCAGGTGATAGATGATGTGTTCCTCGTTGATAGGCTGACAGTGATGGAGCTTAATGTCGTGAGCGTGATAAAGGGCCGACTCATTGTGTGATGATTAGCACGTATATCCTTCTCCGTCTGTTGAGAAAGCCTTCAAAAAAACTGTCATTTTGACATGCAACTCCATATAATGGACTTCAATGGGGACCAAACGGCCAAATGAGAGTTTCAGTGCAAACTGTTCAAAGGACTCGATTCCAGACGATGAATAAGGGTCTTATCAAGCGAAACGATCATAAATAAATAACAAAGTTTAAGTTTTATAAGCTCAAATGCTCGCCTTGCTCTGTTCTGTGATGCGTTCGTGACTCTCCTGCATCAAAACGAACAAATCTTTTATCGAGTTGTGACTCGAAGGGTCCTTGATAAGACCCTTATTCATCGTCTGGAATCGTTTAAAGCACTTTGAACAGTTTGCACTGAAACTCTCATTTGGACCGTTTGGTCCCCATTGAAGTCCATTATATGTCCAAGAGCGCAAATGTTTCTTTGCTGATGTCTATTATAGGCGCTGCTCACGGTTTTAGGAAATGCTAAAGATCCATAGGTACTTTCCTGTTATCCGGACCCCACCTACCCCATAACCCCGCCCCTAAACCCACCCGTCACTGGGGTTAAGACCAATCAGGGATGACTATAGTTCTGATATGGCGGGGTAAGTTCCATAAGTTAGAGCCTATAGAAATTATATATTTGTCGTCTTCTCAAAAATATCAAGACAGGCTATACAAATGCAGAAAATGATCTGAACATAAGGAGCATTTGAACAGCATTTGGCTGTTATTATTATTAATAAGTAGAAATGCAAATGGAGTAACACATCTTTATAGTGGTAGAGGAATCTCCCGATGGATTAACAGTTTACTTTACGGCTGTCAAGTGTTTCATTTCCCTGGAAGTTCATTCAAGACGCCTGGTTTATGTCCTATAGTGGGAAAATGTCACAGTATTTTCTCTTGGCGTTCTTTCATTAGAACTGTAGAGATGTAGAAAGCAGGATATTAACTTTGCTGTATAGTTGCATGATATTCTGGTTTCTAGGTCCCGTTCAAAACAAATCTGTGGGATTTATAATTCAATATAGAGCTTTTTTATCCATCAAGTGTAAATAGCAAAGTTGCACATTGCAAAGTCCACCAAGCAACCACAATAGAAATAGCGACGCTTGCCTTAGCACGAGAAAAAGGATTTCATGGAATTAAAGTGCTTTGGGAAATCAAAGGTGAAGTCTCAGCGTCGATAATCTAGTTGACATTGTGCGCACACACACTCGGACCTGTCGTCTCCGCTTCAGACCAACATTGGTGAGTTTAAAGGGCAGATTTATGAGCTTTATCAAACCTATATGAGCCCTATACTTCACACTTTACAATTATTCAGCGTCTCCATACAGATATCTATGGAAGCTTGTTTCCGCCACTGAATAAAAAAATAAAATAAATAATTGTGACTTTTTATCTCGCAATTCTGACTTTTTTTCTCACAATTGCGATTTATAAAGTCAGGATTGCGTGTTATAAAGTCAGGATTGTGAGATATAAAGTCAGAATTGCGAGTTATAAAGTCAGAATTGCGAGATATAAAGTCAGAATTGCGAGATATAAAGTCAGAATTGCGTGATATAAAGTCAGAATTGGGTGATATAAAGTCAGAATTGCGTGATATAAAGTCAGAATTGCGAGATATAAAGTCAGAATTGGGTGATATAAAGTCAGAATTGGGTGATATAAAGTCAGAATTGCGTGATATAAAGTCAGAATTGCGTGATATAAAGTCAGAATTGGGTGATATAAAGTCAGAATTGCGTGATATAAAGTCAGAATTGGGTGATATAAAGTCAGAATTGCGTGATATAAAGTCAGAATTGGGTGATATAAAGTTAGAATTGCGTGATATATAGTCGCAATTCTGAGAAAAAAAGACAGAAGTGCAACTTTTTATCTCACAATTCTGACTTTTTTTCTCACAATTGCGAGTTTACATCTCACAATTCTGACTTTCTAACACATAATTGCGAGTTTATATGTCGAAATTCTGACATCTTTTCTCAGAATTGTGAGATATAAACTCGCAATTGCGACTTATCAGGACAATTCTAAGGGGGAAAAATACTAGTTTAAATCTCACAATTGCGACTTTATATCACGCAATTCTGACTTTATAACTCACAATTCTGACTTTTTATCTCGCAATTGCGACTTTATATCTCGCAATTCTGACTTTATAACTCACAATTGTGAGAAAAAAAGTCAGAATTGTGAGACAAAAAGTCGCAATTATTTATTTTATTTTTTTATTCAGTGGCGGAAACAAGCTTCCATAGATATCGCAGCTGATTCATCGAATAAAAGTACATAAAGCGTGTTCGGTAACACGTGTTCGTTGACATCATGATTGTTTCATTTTTAAAGTAATGCATTGAATTATTACTGAGAACATATGCTGTATAACGACTCATGATGTCTCCGATATTTACTATGATCTAGCATCAAAACAAAGACAGAGAAATAAGGCCAATAAGTCCATGGAAGCACTTTATACTGTGCAGAATTCTCCTGGAAGCACGTCAGTGTCAGACTAACAAATTATGACTTGCCACTGATATTAAGGGGAATTTGACATGTGATATAATTAGAGGTTCAATTAGAGGTTTGCAGGGATGGAAAATAACCACCTCTTCATTCACATCACAGCTTGTGCTGTCAGCCGGTTTTGACAAACGTGAAAATTACGAAGCTGGAAAAATGAAAGGAATATGAGAAGTGGGCTAGTGTTTTGTAAAATAAACAATGTTAACCGATATCAATAAATGGAATGGCGACTATAAAACATTTCTTTAATATTGTTCCTCCCATGCAAACAGCAAATGAAGGCTGAAATTGAAAGAAACCAATTTATAATCAGATCCTCCGTCAGATGATCTGAGCTGCTTCACGTCCGCTGTAACTCTACATGGCAGCTATTGATTCATTCGTGTCTGTTTTTATTTCTCCACATGAATTTGATGAGAAACGTCCAGGCTATAGATTCCTCTGCTTCATGAACGTCTTCTCCAGTCTCGAAGTGAGCGTCGGGAATCCTATACGGATGGCTTTATCTCAGGCCATGAAGAAAACGTGATATTGATCGGCGAGCTGGAGAACTGATGCCGTTCGCCATGACAAACATTATTATTAATGCACAATCAGAAAAATTAGTTTTTTTGTGATTGTTGTGGGCAAAAATCCTTGATTATGCGGCCTGGTTTCTTTAAATATGCGGGACGCAATTGTATGCGATGAAAACTTGCAAAAACTGCGGTTTGATGAAAAAGAGAAAAAAAGTGATTCTCATTAGGCTCATTAAAGGCACACCATGCAGGAATTCAGTTTTTGTCAAACAGCGCCCCCTACAGTCACTGTGGAGTACTTGTATTTAAAGGGGTGATGAACTGAGAAATCGAATTTTCCTTGTGCTTTTGACATCTAAGAGGTCATCATATTAAAAGAATATCCTGTAAGTTTCAGAACTGAAAACGTCCAATAAAAGCTTTTATCGACAACAGCCTCAGCAAACGACTCGTTTAATAACTCATTAAAATATGCAATATGCAAAACTGTTATCCACTCACAGCAGTGGGCGTTTACGTCCAAGTCTTCAGCCCATAAAAACTTAGCGTTTTTCAGCTAGGCTCAAAACTAGGGTACAAAATAGCCTATTACTAATTCATTTCGATCCAAGCGAACGGCATAACTTGACCTCAGACAACAATATAATACAATTTACTAAGCCAGTTCATGACCCCTTTAACGTTACCGTCATAAATACCAACCCAATCTCACAGGAATTCGTACGAATTTTACGAGGTGGCTAATTCGTAACAATTCGTACGACCTAACTCGTACTCGTACTCGTAACTAATATTTTACGAATTAGCCAATTCCTATGAATTCGTACGAATGACCTACCCCTGACCCCGCCCCTAAACATAACCGTCACGTGGGTTTAGACAAATCGTACGAGTGAGGTCGTATGAATTAGCCACTTTTGAAGCACTCGTACGAATTGGTCGTGAGATAGCGTAGTAAATACCACTCACGGTCTCAGCCTGATACCACTTTGAAGCTGTTATATTAAGGTACAAATCTAGCATTGTGAGCATTTTTTGCATTAAATAAGAGATCTAGCGCTAAAATCATTTTTCAAAACTAATCAATTAAACAAGAATATCATAGACAAGAAACTCCCAACAAGCAATAGCCATCATTTCACTGTTAACTACTAAACCCGGGCCATGAGTAACACACTTCTAGACAAAATAACCTTGAATTTGGTTACAAATTCAAAATAATTTGCGAGATGTATGATAGTCCATCACGTAGCCTAAGCAAAGTCAACAGTGATTACAAGGTGTTTGGTTTCATTTCTTCACTCATCTTCATTTCTTTGTTATCGAAGTGATGACTTGGGCGATGGTTATTAAATTTACACCAACAGCCCACATTTTTCCTTGTTTTAGCCTTGACATCTGTGTTTGGATGCTATAGGCTCTATGCACGAACCCTGCTGACGTGTGTTGGAACGAATCTCAGTCAGCGTCTTTACTTCCGGAACCGCGTTCTGCAGGCCAAGTGTATAGGCGGCAAAACTGTAATAAAATCCGTTTTCTCAGAAACGGAGACAACGATTTTAGAAACGCTGATTCGCTAGTCGAATTTCGTACGATTTGAGAGAATACTAACACTCAAAGTTGTTGATTTGGCTCGAAATATATAATTTAATAACTTCTCTTTTTTACTCTTGTGTGACAGCTAACTGCCTCAGAGTGTTGTTAACATCATTCACGTTAACCGGAGGACGTTTTTATAAACAGCGAGTGTAATTTGACACTATCTCCACCTATCGCAAAACCGGCTTATGACCATAGACTGACGCAGCACCGGAAGTGAGTGGGCGTGCTGAGACAAATATGGAAGCGATCGTGCATAGAGCCTATTACGTCTTTTAAATGCTAAATTTCTGGGCAAACTGTATAGAAATCACTCAATGCTCATAGCATCAGCACATAAACGCACTAAAACAACAACAAACCACAAAAAGTCGGCATTGCAAGTCTCACAAGTGTAAACCCTAACAGTCAAAATAATTAACTGGTTTGAGTAGGACAAACTTAACTTCAACGAATTAGTTCAGTCAAATTATTTTTTATGAGTATTTAGCACTTTCTTTTTCTTTCAAGTTCACAGAACTGATATATTTTAAGTAAACTGAACTGTTTTGAGTTTTATGAAATTATTTATTTTAATTTAGACGAACTTAAGTTTAACTGAAACGCCTGGGAGATTTCCCAGCATGCTTTGCCGATGGCACTCGAAAGAGAGTGTAAATGCTAAAATTAAGTGCAATATAATGTTTTTTTGTGTGTAAGATTAATGTTAAGTGTGAGATTTAGTAGTGATTAATGTTTTGTTATGCTAATTTAGAAGAGTTTCTGTTAATGTTGGCTTTAGGATAGTTACCATCATGGTGACGAGTGGTGCATTCAGCAAATCATCCCTTTATATTATTACTCTCATACAGGAAGTGCTTCTGTGCTTGTAAGTGTTTATAGCACACTGTTTCTAATATGTTAGCATTTACTACGTCAGCAGATTAACTAAGTTTATACTATTAAAAGTGATTTGAGTTCTGCCAACTTATTCGGGTTTACAGTGTACTTCATAGATTTAAGTTATAGTAACTGATTAGTACTATTAACTTTATTTACCCAAGTTATCTTAACAATAAGTTAATGAGTTACTTGGAAACAAATCAAATATTTTTTTATGCTTAAATTAATAAACTTAAATGATTTAAGGCAATCGGTTTCCTCAAACGGTTTGAGTTGAACTAACTCATCATGTTCTACAGTGTTCAGTACATGCACAAATCGATCTTTTCTTGATATCTGTTGCGATCGCCACTTTTAGCCGTGCAGCTTAACGTTATTGCTCATTGCGTCCGGGTTTTCCAGGCATTATAAAGCGCTCGTGAAACAAAACCAACACCCTGAATCCTGCTTTTGAAATCATTGAGCGTGCGGTTGTCGGAGCTCAGTTTCCCCTGTTGGGCTGTTTCTGAACGCTCTTCCACTATCAGCATGTCATCTGTGAGTGTGTGGGACTCATATGTGATTCTCTTGCGTCTTTAATGACAGTGGGAAGCCCATCTGAAGAAAGGAGACCTGTCAGGCCCGAGGCGGATCTCTCACTACAAACAACACAGATCTCCAATACACCGGCTCTCTCACATGTGCCATCACAGCTCCTCTGCATGCAATTACAATACACAAAGCATGAAAACTGCCAAGCTCATATTTCAGAAAAAAGTAAAAACAGTATTTTGCTCGAAGAAAAACAAAGTTTCTCGGGGGAACGCAAAACATTTCAGAGAGAACGCAAACGCATTGACAAATCATTTTTCCTCCCTTCTCATATTTTTTGGCCCTTTAGGGGCTCCATATACATTTGTAAATTACATAAACTGACAAAAACTAACAAAAACAAAAGATTTTCAATGAACTCGCACGTATCGAAGTTTATAACTACAGTTTTACTACCTTTTTTTAATATGAGTGTTAACACAAAATTAATTTTAGACACTTTTTAGGTTGTCACCACTTACTGCGCTGACATTAACACACTTTAAGACGCATGGACACCAGATTCCCCATTTAACCATCCCAAATGTCAACTTAAAGGAGTAGTTCACTTTAAAAAAAAAAAAAACTTTTGCTGATAATTTACTCACCCCCATGTCATCCAAGATGTCCATGTCTTTCTTTCTTCAGTGGAAAAGAAATTAAGGTTTTTGATGAAAACATTCCAGGATTTTCTCCATATAATGGACTTCAATGGGGACCAAAAGACAGTTTCAGTGCAAACTGCAAACTGTTCAAAGGGCTTTAAACGATTCCAGACGATGAATAAGGGTCTTATCAAGCGAAACGATCGCTCATTTAATAAATAAATAACAAAGTTTAAGTTTTATAAGCTCAAATGCTCGTCTTGCTCTGTTCTGTGATGCGCGTTCGTGACTCTCCTGTTCATCAAAATGAACGAATCTTTTCCTGAGTCAACTCGTTCATTTAGTTCGTTGAATGCACCAAATGACTCGAAAAAAGATTTGGCTAATTGTCAATGTAATGTTAATGTTGAATGGTTGTGTTGGATTTGTATTTCAGTAATGAATGTAAAAACGGTGCATATGATTGAAATCTAATATACGTTTCAAAATCAGTCAGACGGCATTGGTCAAAAGTGCTTGACTAAACTCATTTGCATGTTCTCGTTAAATGCACATTATGTGGCACATTAAATGCATCACATGACAACAGGTCAGAGGTCGATAATACTGTTAGTGTCGCGTTACGACTGACATATTCAGATGTGAGTGACATCATTTAAAGAGATTCATTTCTGCTCACTGGACCCACTTTCTGTCTGCTTTCATATTTCAAGATTATGATTAGAAATTAGCCAGCCCGTTTTAATTTCCGGGACAGAAAGACATAATTTTGTGATTTGTTTAGTTTGAATTTGTAATCTTCCTCTGATGAATACTTCACATAATTAGGATCTCCAGCAATTTATTATTTTTTTTTTCTTGAAGTTATTACCAAATTAAAGAAATGAAAACACATTTGATGGGAAAAACTTCATTAATTAAAAGTACACTCACTGTGCCAACAATGCAAACTTACATCTGAGAGTAATTATGAGAGCGGATATAACGGGACGGAGCGCAGCGGGAGCGTGCATGAACCTGAAACACTGGCCGTTCGTCACGGTTGGCTTAGATAGAACAGATTAAGCACAATATACATCTGTTTTAATGAAAGTTCACTTTTTAAAAAACTTTTGCTGATAATTTACTCGCCCCCATGTCATCCAAGATGTCCACGTCTTTCTTTCTTCAGTCAAAAAGAAATTAAGGTTTTTGATGAAAACATTCCAGGATTTTTCTCCATATAATGGACTTCAATGGGGACCAAACAAGACAGTTTCAGTGCAAACTGTTCAAAGGGCTTTAAACGATTCCAGATGATGAATAAGGGTCTTATCAAGCGAAACGATCGCTCTTTTAATAAATAAATAACAAAGTTTAAGTTTTATAAGCTCAAATGCTCGCCTTGCTCTGTTCTGTGATGCGCGTTCGTGACTCTCCTGTTCGAACTCGTTCATCAAAATGAATTGACGTATGATGTCATCTAGCGACATTTAACGACTTTTGGGCAAGGCATTAGCTACTTTCCTTTGAAAATAGTTGGCAACAGTGTCCGCCATATTTTTTTGTTTTGAAAAGTGTCTTATTTTACCCAGAATGCATTGCGGTGTAGTCCTAATTGAGATCAGAGTCTTAAGTGTCAATCTGAAGTCTGACTATCTAAGGCATGGTCTAAGTCCATCTTTGTGAAACCGGCCCCAGGGAGACAGACTAGTGGCGGGAAACTGAACGAAGGAACATTTATGACAACAACCCCATGAACACAGTGGCGACACCAATATAGTGTTGGAGGTTTCATGCCTATATAAGCACATCTTCACTCATTTTACATTCCCTCAGTCAGAGCCGAGTGTGAAGGATGAATTTGCTGAGCAATAGCACAGCTGTATAACAAATATTGCAATCCACACAACACAATAGGAGACAGATTAGAGTTCAAAAGAGGACGAATTGTTGGCGGGCTCATCTGTGACCAGGACAGTTTATGTGGCATAACAAAGGGTTTTTAATACGAAAGATTGCCATGGTCATCCTAAAGTCCAACAGGAGCGGGACACAAACTAATGGTTTAAAACTTTCCACACATGCCAGCATGATGAAATGATGGGTTGTTTTAACCCAACTTTGAGTCAAATATGGACAAACCCAAACATTGGGTTAAAAAATGTCATTAAAAATTTAACCCAATGGCTGGGTTTGTCCATTTTTGACCCAAAGTTGGGTTAAAACAACCCAGCAATACCATATCAACACTAAATAGAGAAACCAAAATTTTAAAAAAAAAAAATCTTTGGAAGATATCACCGAACATTTAACTTGAGAAGGAATTGTCACAAGGGTAAAACAATACAATCTAAACATAAAGATTAAATATAAAAAAATACATAATTTTAAAAAAATTCAACCTGAGACATAAAGGTGCCTGCATTAGAAAAAAAAAACACAAAAAATGAGGTAAATTATCCTCATTATGCTTTTTTTTTCCAAATATGACCTTTCATGAAGTGTGTTATAGAGCTGTTTGTGAATGTAAAAGGTCTGAAAAGTTTCAAAGATCAAAATGAACGAATCTTTTTTCGTGTCATTTGGTTCATTCAACGAACAAAATGAACGAGTTGACTCTGGAAAAGATTTGTTCATGTTGATTCGAACAGGAGAGTCACGAACGCGCATCACAGAACAGAGCAAGGCAAGCATTTGAGCTTATAAAACTTACACTTTGTTATTTATTTATTAAATGAGCGATCGTTTCGCTTGATAAGACCCTTATTCATCGTCTGGAATCGTTTAAAGCCCTTTGAACAGTTTGTAGTTTGCACTGAAACGGTCTTTTGGACCCCATTGAAGTCCATTATATGGAGAAAAATCCTGGAATGTTTTCATCAAAAACCTTAATTTCTTTTCGACTGAAGAAAGACAGACATGGACATCTTGGATGACATGGGGGAGAGTAAATTATCAGCAAAAGTTTTTTTTAAAGTGATGGTTTCTGCGTTCAGTGTAATTTAATGTCCTGAAAAGGCATAAAAAGACACAATGCAATTAGAAAATATGATTTTCTCTCTTCTTTAATAGAATGAAAAAGTTACAAACCAAATAGACTTTAAATAAAAAAAGGCAGAGACAATGACGAGGAATTCATACTCTCATGAGCCTTTTCGCTCGGTTTCATAAGCAAAGCAATGGTTGATGTGAATTTCAATATTCTGGATAACACAGACATGCTGACATCACATTAACGCAACGGAAAACGCTCGTCTCATTTTAAAGCCTGAAGCTGATCGTTCGGTTTCATAAAGTTCCCCATAGCAAACTTTTAACTGAAAACTCTCATATCAGATAAACGGGTCTGACAGCGGATCTGATTAGGAGGTTTATCCACAGGGATAACATCTGACAAAATACAGGGCACCACAAGACTTTCGGTTTTCATTTAAGTCGACATTACATCTATCGTTCTACCATTTCAAATGCAAATGTTTAGCCTTGAGATTTTGTCAATGGAAAACATGTAATCCAAGTGTCTAAATACTGAAGCACATGCATGTGCTCATCATTGTAAAAAAAAAATCAAGATTTGTAATCACAACATTTTTTCTTTTGTCAAATCAACTTAATTTATTTAGTTCGGATAACTTATTATTTTAAGTTTATGATGGTTAAATCAATCTCCTTGTATTAACTCACTTTTTCCAGTTTAATCAACTTAAAATTTTAAGGCAACCAGGTTACTTACTTTTTAAAGTGTTTTTTAAGTGATTTTTACAGTGCATGTGATGATGATGATGATCTGCTCCCACAAACCCCAGAACGTGGATTTTAAACTCTCTGGAATTTAGCGATAACGTGAAGTCAAACAGTGATTAATTAGACATTCACAATAAGTAACAAAACACCCAGCGGGAACATTAAATACCAAACCCTATCCAGGAATAGTTCAATAAACACACTTCCTGAAGCGAGACTGGCCACATTTACACATCACATTTACTTATGTTTTCACGTCGAGACTTTGAAGCTGCACTGAAACTCACTATATGGAGAAAAACCCTGCAATGTTTTCCTCAGAAACCTTCATTTCTTTTCGACTGGAGAAAGACAGACGTGACGTGGGCAGAGTAAATGATCTGGACATTTTAATTCTGAAGTGAACTACTCCTTTAACAAACAGAACCGTATTGTAATCTGTTACCAAAATGTTAAAGGAGTAGTTCACTTTTTAAAAAAAACTTATGCTGATAATTTACTCTCCCCCATGTCATCCAAGATGTCCATGTCTTTCTTTCTTCAGTCGAAAAGAAATTAAGGTTTTTGATGAAAACATTCCAGGATTTTTCTCCATATAATGGACTTCAATGGGGTCCAAATGAGAGTTTCAGTGCAAACTGTTCAAAGGGCTTTAAAGGATTCCAGACGATGAATAAGGGTCTTATCAAGCGAAACGATCGCTCATTTAATAAATAAATAACAAAGTTTAAGTTTTATAAGCTCAGATGCTCGCCTTGCTCTGTTCTGTGATGCGCGTTCGTGACTCTCCTGTTCGAACTCGTTCATCAAAATGAACGAATCTTTTTCCGAGTCATTTGGTTCATTCAACGAACGAAATGAACAAATTGACTCAGAAAAAGATTCGTTCATTTTGATGAACGAGTTTGAACAGGAGAGTCACACAGAACAGAGCAAGGCGAGCGTTTGAGCTTATAAAACATAAACTTTGTTATTTATTTATTAAACGAGCGATCGTTTCACTTGATAAGACCCTTATTCATCGTCTGGAATCGTTTAAAGCCCTTTGAATAGTTTGTAGTTTGCACTGAAACTGTCTTTTGGACCTCGAACCGTTTGGTCCCCATTGAAGTCCATTATATGGAGAAAAATCCTGGACTGTTTTCATCAAAAACCTTAATTTCTTTTCGACTTTTCGAAGTTTTTTTTTTTTTTAAAGTGAACTACTCCTTTAAATCTAAATTTGAAAGTAATTGCACGGGCAAATATCCCCGAATCTTATCTATAACAAGCCTGATTCACATGGAAAGTTGGTGTGTTTGAACCGAAAAGAATGACAATGATCATGTTGAAATACACAACTGCAGTTCATTTAGTACAAATGGATTTTGTGTGTCTTTGTGCTGCAATGTCGCACACATTAGATCCACAATTTCCACATACTGACACTGTCTTACACACACACACACACACACACAGAGAGAGATAGCAGTTAAACTTTAATTCCCCTGCTGCCCCTGTGTGGGATTAAAGCCGGAGCAGGTGAGAGTGTCTCGGAGGAATAATTACAAACGGATGTGTGGAGGTAGATTGAGAGAGAGAGAGAGAGAGAGAGAGAGAGAGGCCACAAATAAGCACTTCCAGTGGCTGATCATATTTTACCTACTCATTAGCAGAAAAGCAGAATGCCGCAATTACTTTGACGGAGTGGCACGTCTGGGCCGAGCTGAGAGCCGCTATGAGGAGATGTGTGTGTTTCTACCCACTCACTGGCTGAATCTCATCTGATGAAAGAGCAGTGTGTGTGTGTGTGTGTGTGTGTGTGAGAGAGAAGGGCAGGTAGACAGATGTTATTTTCACCCTCACTGTGTCACATAGATTTCAAATAGCTTGAGGTTTGAGCTTGTATGTCGACTCTTAGGCTGGATAAGAAGAACGTGTCATACTTTTGGTGATAATTTTCTAAACAAAAACTCTTGAAATCGACCTTGTATATCTACTCATTTCAGTATTCACATACAGGCCTTCATCTCGTCTGAATCGAGTCAGCTGCATAAGACTGACATGACCCCTGACCCCATCATGAGGTTTTATGCATGTTTATGACTGTCATTAAGTGTCATTCGCTCGATTATGACATTTTTAATGCAAATATGACTATGTTTGAGATGTCTTAATATTCAATTGAAATTACCTATTAGTAATGCCCTTGATCAGCTCTACCGAACGTGGATTTTTTCCACTGAGAGACGAACATTGCTTTTATGTTTTGATTGATACTGATATTGTGAAAAGCGCTGTATAAAATATACTTAACTATGTGCTGCTTTTTAATACACTTTAACACAAACCATGTAAATTCATAAGTCGAGTATTTCCTCCTTAAACCAAAGACAGTCTCAAAAACACACTTTGAAATCGCTGGTGTTTCTGACGTCACAAACCACCTTGTAACCAATCAGATCAATGTGTGATCATCAACCAGTGGATCTCTGAGTGAGGGGGCGGGGCTCATTTACATATTCATAGAACCGCGCATACTAAATGAGGCAAGGGTGTCGAGTTACATTCAAGATATTTTAAGACATTAATATTTTTTTTTTCATGTTTTTGATGAAAACATTCCAGGGTTTTCTCCATATAATGGATTTCAATGGGGTCCAAACGGTTCAAGGTCGAAAAGAGAGTTTCAGTGCAAAGGGCTTTAAACGATTCCAGACGATGAATAAGGGTCTTATCAAGCGAAACGATCACTCAAGGCCCTTATTCATCGTCTGGAATCGTTTAAAGCCCTTTGAATAGTTTGTACTTTGCACTGAAACTATCTTTAGGACCTTGAACCGTTTGGACCCCATTGAAGTCCATTATATGGAGAAAATCCTGGAATGTTTTCATCAAAAACCTTAATTTCTTTTCGACTGAAGAAAGAAAGACATGGACATCTTGGATGACATGGGGGAGAGTAAATTATCAGCAAAAGTTTTTTTTAAAGTGAACTACTCCTTTAAGGGATAGAATTATTGAATACATTGGACTTTAATATTATTTTCATTTTGAGAGAGGCATTTTGGAGCCACCGTATGTTAATGAGTTGGGACTTGGAGGGATGATCATGTGGACCACGGTTGGTTGATGATGGAGTGTTTGAATACTGTATCACCTTCCTTTCATCATCTGCAAAATCAACACAGAAACCGTGGGGCGGCTTGAACTTTCTCTCTCTCAAACTTTTCCAATCTCTTTCGACTTGTCAAGTGGCCTCGGTGTGCACTCGGCAAATATTGCCTGGACCGCACACGAGTTACTCGAGCTACCGAGCGACCGAACCAACTGTGAGACCAAATTGAAGAGCATTATAAAACATGCTCTGGGGTTTTGTGCCGCTCTCATTGTATTCTAATGGGTTTCCAATATAAGCAGTGCAGCGAGGGACACGCAGCTCTATTGGGTTAGGAATTATTCTGATTTAAACGCAATTATAACCATTTCCAGCAGAGGCTTTGAAAATAAAGAAGTTGAAAAACGTATTAATTTTGAACAATTTAAAGCAAGAACTAATCTAATTGGTTTACCCGGTAATCCTACTTGATAGCACCTATTTAAATAAAATTTAATCCTAGCAAATATGTTAGGATTACTGGCCAAATGTCTTCGTATTCACAACAAAGCAAAGTTTATACTTTTCCCTCACTACGGGCCTGTTCACGACTGGTCACTTCGTATTGATCGGATATCGAGAAAAGACCAAATGTTTTTGAGACGGATTAAATCGAACGCTATCTCACGACCAATTCGACGAAGGATTAAAAAGTGTCTAATTCGTACGACCTCACTACCAATTCGTACGATTTGTCTAAACCCACGTGATGGGTACGTTTAGGGGCGGGGTAAGGGGTAGGTCATTCGTACGAATTCATACGAATTGGCCAATTCGTAAAATATGTACGATTTAGCAAAATCGTACTAATTCGTACGAGTGAGGTCGTATAAATTGTTACGAATTAGACACTTTTTAATAATTCGTCGAATTCGTACGACTTGTCTAAACCCACGTGATGGGTAGGTTTAGGGGCGGGGTCAGGGGTAGGTCATTCGTACTAATTCATACGAATTGGCCAATTCGTAAAATATGTACGATTTAACAAAATCGTACTAATTCGTATTAGTGAGGTCGTATGAATTGTTACGAATTAGACACTTTTTAATCATTCGTCGAATTCGTACGACTTGGTCGTGAGATTGGGTTGAATCGGACCAGGGACGTTTTGAGACGCTTTCCAAATGAAACTGGATGGGTAAATTTTACTCTTTAAAATGGTAAAAAAAATAAAAAGATTACATTTTTTACGTTTGTAAGTAAGATTGCAGCTCTCTAGACTGTCACTTCCACTCGTGACGTTTCAGTCAATCGATGATCGATAGTTTATCGCATCTATAAAGTTGTTACGGTGACCACAGAGACTCAAAAGCCTTGTAGAGCTATTTTTCAGCTTTTTGTCTTATTGAACGGTCGACTGTATAACATGTTTGATGGCTCTCAGCTTGCTCTCGAGTTGGCAATTGACCTTGTATTGTAAAACGGTGGGAACATTCTTGATTGTTTGCAATCGTTTTCTCTTCACAGTTAGCTTTATGAAACCGACTGATGCCGCAAGGTCACTCCAATGCTTCAGATCCCTGTGCAGGAGAGCATTCAGGTTGGCTTACTATACATTCATATAATACCAGATATGAGAGGGTTACTTAGGAAAACAAATGTCTTAACTGTAATGTCATAATCATATTCATAACGTCACTGAGCTTATTGTTTCTGCCTTAAATTACTTGTTTAAATTAATAAATGTTTAGCTCACTGTGATTGTGTATATGTGCATTTCTGAAATGCATAACTTAGACACTTTCCTCTGATAGTTGACTTTGAAATTACTTTTTGGTGTGTTTTATCTTACCTCAAGGGCATCCAAGATGTAGGTGTCTTTGTTTCAGTATTTTCAATTTTGATATTTTTAGGTCAAATTGTTTGCGTCAGTCATATAATGGAGGTCTATGGTCACCACCTCAAAGAGCATGCACAGAGAAGTCCAAATTAAACATGATTTAATGACTCGTAAATGTAAGTACACATTGATGGCCTAAGACACGAAACGAGCGGTTTGTGTGAGAAAACGAACAGTATTTATATCGTTTTTTAGCTCCACAGCCACGTCCATTGGTTACAAGAGGTAAAAACGATATAAATACTGTAAATAACTTTGCTCTGATTTAGTTTTTAAACACACAGATATCTAAAATTAACCTGTGAATCTCAAAAACGGTCACAATAATAGCGCATGTTGTAGTGCAGTCTAGGTGCCACCAATCAAAACTCATTCATGGCTCCCATCATGCATTGCTGCATGAATAAATAATGAGCTTATGATCAGAGGTGATCTGTTTGTCACCATTGTTGAGATACATACGCTGATTCTTGATGTCTGTTTGTGCCTCAAAAAAAATGAAATGAAAAATGAAAATGCTACAAATATGATGCTGCCCAAGGCCAATGATGCTAAAATTAATAAAATAAACCTTAATAACTGGGCTCTATGTGAGTTCATTGATCAGGTCAAATGATTGTGAAATATTGATTATGTTAAAACACAACCAACATCATCAGATCACCTTTTCTATTTGTTCATCTGGCTATTATAATTAACGTATAACAGCCAAAATAACGCATAAAGTTAATAGTTTAAGAGCCCAACTAAACCACACACTGATCTCCATAATGGTGACTTAAAAATCTCGTTTTTCTTCTTCGGTGATTCTGCTTGTCTTCAATGATGGAAATAATAATAAAAAAAGAGTTCTTAATTCATCTTTGACGTCAGTCTGTTATTCCGATATTTTTGTTTAGAAAAATGTGTAATTTTTACTCGACTTAAACGGTTAACTTTTAATTAATTTGTTTGGTTAGTTATTACTCCATTCTAATTTGTTAAATTGAATTGATTGTAATCTGTTGCCTCAATTTTATTGATTAGATTTAACAGATTCAGTCGTTTTCATTTTTACAGTGTACATCAAAAAACTCACAATCTCAATTTTTATTAAATGTATGGTAATCAGATACACTATAGAGTCTTTTTAATGCCGAGTCACCCAAAACCTCCAGCTGAAGCTTTGCTTTCTTCGGCCATTGGAGGTTAAAAAACTGGCAACCAAAAATGAAGTGCTAATAAGGAGAATGATCTATCGAGCGATCTTCCTCCAGGCTCGTGCATTATAAATGCTAATGTCTCCCTAAAGCACAGTCTCCCTTTGGTGCTAATTGCTGTATGACTGCGAAGAGGCAAATAGAGAAACGGAGTAAAAAATGTCAGAAAGTTGTAGCTGGATATGCCATCTGCTCTCAAGGTCAATTGTCATCTAGCGAACGCATCCGTCATGCCCTAAACCCAGTAAACAAGCTCAAATCACACAGTTTCCCACACTGTTATTGCACATTCAGAGGCGTCCCACTGTTGGAGAACACTTGCAGTCGCTGCGGGAGCATCTGCGCTCGGGGATGATGGGCGAAAACCTCCAAACAAGCGGTTGTAAAAATATACGGTGCCGCACATATTCACTCACGTTTTTAGATTCTCTCTAATGGAACATTTGCTTTGTTTGTGCGTTTCACTATGGGTGTGTTTTACTGATGAAAGTGTATTTCTAGCTCCCCCGATGTGCTCTTATCATCAGCGAGATGTTTATGGTGAATACACCTCGACAACTTAATGCAATTTGCATAATTATAGTACAGCTGATTCAGACTATAGCTGTGTATTCTGCTTTTCCCTTGTGTTTTTTAATATCTTGATATGCTGAGGCTGTTTTTGGCATTTTAGTGATTGTTAAATCTAGCTATTTGGCTCAAGTTATTGTCACTGTACTACACTCTCAGAAAAAAAGGTACAAAAGCTGTCACTGGGGCTGTACCCTTTGAAAAGGTACACTTTAGTACCCAAAGGCTGTATATATTGTTACCTTAGTGGTACATATTAGCACCTAAAATGTACATATTAACACTTAAATCTACATATTACCACCTAAAATGGACATATTACCAACTAAAATGTACATATTACTAACTAAAATGGACATATTACCACCTAAAATGGACATATTACCAACTAAAATGGACATATTAGCTCATGAAATGGACATAATAGCACCTAAAATGTACATATTAACACTTAAAATGTACATATTAGCACCTAAAATGTACATATTCACACCTAAAACGTACATATTACCAACTAAAATGGACATATTAGCTCATGAAATTGACATATTAGCACCTAAAATGTACATATTACCACCTAAAATGTCCATATTACCACCTACAATCTACATATTAGCACCTGAAATTAGCTCATGAAATGGACATATTAGCACCTAAAATGTCCATATTACCACTTAAAATGTCCATATTATCACCTAAAATCTACATATTAGCACCTGAAATGTACATATTAGCTCATGAAATGGACATATTACCACCTAAAATGTCCATATTACCACCTAAAATGTCCATATTACCACCTAAAATGTACATATTAACACTTAAAATGTACATATTAGCACCTAAAATGTCCATATTACCACCTAAAATGTCCATATTACCACCTACAATCTACATATTAGCACCTGAAATGTACATATTAGCTCATGAAATGGACATATTAGCACCTAAAATGTCCATATTACCACTTAAAATGTCCATATTATCACCTAAAATCTACATATTAGCACCTGAAATGTATATTAGCTCATGAAATGGACATATTACCACCTAAAATGTCCATATTACCACCTAAAATGTCCATATTACCACCTAAAATGTGCATATTAACACTTAAAATGTACATATTAGCACCTAAAATGTCCATATTACCACCTAAAATGTCCATATTACCACCTAAAATCTACATATTAGCACCTAAAATGTACATTAACACCTAGCTGCAACACCCGCTCCTGACACAAGAACGGTCCGTGTACATTTCCCAAATGAGCTGAACTCCCCTCAGGCGTCTGATACGGAATATAAACTCCTGTTTTACAAGCTCGACATCCACCCACGTGTATAAAACAACATATTTAATCTTCTGCCCTATGCACTTTTGAGTCAGGGAGGGTGAAATGTTACAGAGACCTTTTAAGCATCATGAGCACCAAGGGCCATTCATGCCCGTCTCTTGTGGATTCAGTGTTTGTTAAACATTGTTGAAGTATGGAGACTCTTTCTCTAAAGGAAACGGCACAGAAGATCGAATTAAATGATAACCACAGTTCACGAATATGCAGAAAACAGCAGCACGCTTCCCCAGACCAAACAACCACATCTGTTTTTTGTTGTTGTTTTTGAGTTTTGGATCAGCATCTCACATGATTCTTCAGGTATTAACGCAATATTTGTTTTTTGTTGAACTATACCACTTTCATTGCAGAGGACTGCTATTGCCTTTCCTAAATCACAATTTAATGATTTCATCACTGCCGTAAAAGGCCAAAACGTTTTTGTATTAGATCAAGAGCTTATATTTATGCTTAAGACACAATAACCATATGTTTGGCTTCTTGTTATACCATCGCAATTACAAATATCATTACTGTAAAAACTTTTTAGTAGGTAATATGCACATTTTAGGTGCTAATATGTACGTTTGAGGTGCTAATATGTAAGTTTTAGGTGCGAATATGTACATTTTAGGTGGTAATATGTACATTTTAGGTGGTAATATGTACATTTTAGGTGCTAATATGTAGATTTTAGGTGCTAATATGTCAATTTTATGAGCTAATATGTCCATTTTAGTTGGTAATATGTATATTTTAGGTGCTAGTATGTACATTTTAAGTGTGAATATGTATATTTTAGGTGGTAACCTGTACGTTTGAGGTGCTAATATGTACATTTTAGGTGGTAACATGTACGTTTGAGGTGCTAATATGCTAATAAACTGTTAATTGGTTAACAGAAAGTTTCCGTAGTATATACGGTAAATAACTGTGATACAATTTTACAGTGAAATACCGTTAAATTTTCAGTTTTTGAAAGTGAAAAAGAACAAATCATTGTATAATTTACAGTGAAAAAAACGTAAATTGACATTCCCACAATTCCCTGCGTCACACTTCACATTTGATGTATTTTTGTTGAAATAACTATGGTTCCTCATAGTTTTATTGTTTTTTTTAATCAGTTATGTACATTAGGGTTTTATGTTACATTTAATGTTGTTAAATAAATGTTTATTGCATTTTTTTAAAAATTTCATGTGTGTTACCATGATGGTGTTTAATGTTTGTGTGAATGACATTGTCCAGCTTCTTTAAATAAATATTTACTTGTATTGAGCTATGATTGCTCATGTAACTCTCATCACTGCTGTGATGATTGTTGGTTATTACACCACTCTGAAAATTGCTGGGTTGTTTTAACCCAACTTTGGGTCAAATATGGACAAACCCAGCCATTGGGTTACATTTTTTAAATTGCATTTTAACCCCAATGTTTGGGTTTGTCCATATTTGACCCAAAGTTGAGTTAAAACAACCCAGCGTTTTCAGAGTGCAAAAACCCTATATAACCAAATTTGCCAATGCTATTTGAGAGCCAACCAGATTGGTTTAATCCAATCTGACAGAAAAACATTAATGAAATTCTACAAAATGATGAAAATTCTATATTAGAAAAACAGTGTCCGTCACACGAGTGAGAAATGTCGTTAGCAGCATCACTATATTTTAGTTAACTCCCTGAAACTGGCATGCAGTTTTTGTAAAGGTCAGTAATATACATCATGTTAACACAAATTTCTAGTGCTGGTACCGAATATGTACAAAGTAAACAGCATTCACGCTAAATTAAATATGCCATCACTTCACAACGATCACGAACACGAGAGAAAAGAAAGAAAGGTTGAAAAGGGAGGGAATGCATTCGAGAAAAGTTACAGAACTGTTTACTATATTCTTAAGCGGCATCCTAAACATTAATAAAATACATTGCACACAATAATATTGGATAGAAGAGTCCACCTTAATAAAGCCATATCAGAGAAATGTAAAAAATAAACCGTAAATTTTACGGTAAAAAAACGGCAGCTGTGGTTGCCAGAACTTTACCATTAAAAATATGATAGGAATGTTAATGGTTTTACAGACTTAACTTAAAATTTACAGTAATAAACCGTATTGTATTTTCTGATAAAATGTTGATTTACCAACTTATTGGCATATCGATATCTGTTTTAGACCATTCACTCTTAAAAAAATGCTGAGTTGATTTAACCCAATTTTGGGTCAAATATGGACAAACCCAAATGTGTAGTTAAAAATGTAATTAAAAAATTGAACCGAAAGGCTGAGTTTGTCTAAATTTGACCCAAATTTGGGTTAAACCAACCCAGCATATAAAAACTGCTACGTTAAGAGAAGTTCTGCTTTTTGTGTGTATTTTGTGCAGAAGTATTGCTAACCTGCTAGTTCATACACACATCTGTATTCGACACTAGTGAGACATGTGATCCTCCTGAACACTATACATATTGACTTTAAGTCATCACCGTCTGCATAAAGACATGAGGCGTTGACTGAAGGGTTTGACCTCAGATTGGACGGAAATGACAACATTAGTCTCCCTGCACATCTCTTGGTGTGTGTGTGTGTGTGTGTGTGTGATGTACAGGTTATAGATGTACCTGTGTGAGACTCCAGACCTCCCACTGTCACCTCTCTGATTTACAGTGTCCACATCAGGCGGATTCGCCACTGTTGCTAGGCAACTGCTTAACAAGATTTGGGCAGTAGCCTAACATGTCAAAAGAAAGACAAAAAAATAGGTTATTAATTTGTATTATTCGTGTACTTTCACTTCGCTGACAGCTGTGGTGTGTAATTGAACCGTATAGGACAAACAAAAATAAATCTTGACATTGTGATCCACATTAATGTTTGTTTATGTCTCTTTTGTCACTAAGGCTATTTATTTAAATATATAATGTTTCATAAAATACATTACAAGAAAATATACACAGGTGAAATACTAACACTTTACGGTAAGGGTACATGAATTATTAAGAGTTTATGTATAAATTCATGCATGAATTGAAAAAACGTTGAACTTGTTAATTGCAAGTTAACTACGGCATTAATGCGATTAATCGCGATTAAATATTTTAATCTTTTGACAGCACTAATATATATATATATATATATGGTATATAAACATCCAATAAAGATACACTACTGTTTAAAAGTTTTAAAAAATATATTACTTTTATTCAGCAAGTATGCATTTAATTGATCAAAATTGACTATATATATATATATATATATATATATATATATATATATATATATATATATATTAGGGCTGTCAAATGATTAATCATGATTGATCGCATCCAAAATAAAAGTTTGTGTTTATATAATATATGTGTGTGTACTGTGTATAATTATTTTGTATATATATAAATACACACACATGCATGCATATTTAAGAAAAGATATTAATTAAATATTTATTTATAATATAAATTTATAATATATAAATTATAAATGTATATAAATTTAATATAAATATATTTTAATATAAATTTATAATATATTTATTTATAATATATATTATATATAAATCTATATACAGTATATACATGAAAATATTTCTTAAATATATACAAGCATGTGTGTGTATTTATATATCTAAAATAATTATACACAGTGCACCCACATATATTATGTAAACACAAACTTTTATTTTGGATGCGATTAATCGCGATTAATCGTTTGACGGCCCTAATATACATATATATATATATATATGAACAAACTTACTCTTGCACATATCCACATTTTCATTTTTGTCCAATCAAATGCTTTTCTATAATGCAAACGTCACTCATTGTGAATTAAGATATCATCACTCGTCACATTCACAAAATGTTTCGTACTTTTAGTCTTTAAGCGTCCAATCAAATCTGTTCAGGTTGTGTCACAGTAATGTCAAGTTGTCATGACAAAGACATCTCAAACAATGTCATAGTTGCATTAAAAATGTCATAATTTAGCGAATAAAACGTACATAAAATCTCCTTCATGTGTCATGTCAGCCTTCTGCACACCCCTTCAAGTAAAGTGTTATACACTCTAAAAATGCTGGGTTGTTTCAACCCAATTTTGGGTCAAATATGGACAAACCCAAACGTTGGCTTAAAAACTGTACTTTAAAAATGTAACCCAACGGCTGGGTTCATCCATATTTGACCCAAAGTTGGGTTGAAACAACCCAGCAGTTTTTAGAGTGTACCGATATTATTAAAAGACCACATGAACGAACAATGACCCATATTTGGTGAAGCGTCCCATCAAAGGTCGGTTCTGTTAAGGGTGCCAGGACGCCCAAAACATGATGGAGCGAGACAGATGCTGCCGAGGTGCTGATACGCATAGGAATATGTTTCATTACCGCGACCGGCTGTCCAGTTTTATCCAGGTTTGGCACACGCACATGCCAGTTCTCCCCAAATCTGTCCAAATGACAAGCGACCCGCCTTGGCTCCACATCCAGGCCGAAAGGACAGACATCGGTAACCTCCACCCAACAAGATCCTTAATTATAATAAACCCGCCGACACACTTCTCTTAATTAAATTAAGATCATTTTTATTGACTTAATTGTTTGAGACAAGTCATTGGACTGCGCCGCTGTCAGCACAAATGATGGAGGATGAGTAATTAATGTGTTTTTTAATTGGAGTGGATGTCTGATGAAGGCTGGTTTATATGGGGCTGAGTCTGAGGTTTAATTCTCTTCATCTCACCGGTCTGATGTATAGCTATACGGCTGTATAAATATAATCACACGTCATCCGAGCGGGCAGAGCTGATTATCGCAGGAGGGCTAGTTTGTCCAAACCTTCAGATGGACACAAAGGCACAAAACATTCGTCACAAGTTGCAATTAACTAGGCCGATTTATAGCCTGATACTGAACAAGGCAATCTGTGCCAGATGGTTTTATTCACTCCTTGTTAAAGTCTGGACCTCGCAAATGTTTTATATACAGATTTCTAATACTCTCAGTTTTATTTAAAGTCCCACTGAAGTGCATTGAAACGCGCAGCATCTGGAACAAGAAGAGGGCGGGGCATATCGACAGAGCAGCTCCGCCCCTTTTTAAAATAGCCGGACATCATTGGCCCTCTAAGCATATTTACACTTTCTGAAGCGTTCCGTGCCCCCTATATAGCTGTTCACCATGTAGGAAACAGTAAATGTGTGAACAAGTGACCGACCTGTCCTTCACGAGTCGCTAATCACATTAAAGTAACACACGTGATAATTCAATGTAATTCAATAAAGAGGATCATGTTCAGCTCAAACTATCAATAACCCATAACTTTAGCATACTAGGAGATATCAAATGTGGCGTACTATCATAATTTCATTGTAGAGCAACACCAAAGTAGGTGGAACGAAGCATTCAGAACATGAATTGTTTTTATTCAATAAACATTTCTGTAAATATAATCTGAAGTTTGCATAATTGATGATTCTGTTATTTTTAATGCGTTGAAACACCCAAATATTAGGTTAAAATGTAAGTGTTGAAGTTGGGTTAAAATCTGAAATTACATTTTTAACCCAACATTTGGGGTTGTCCATCTTTGACCCAAATTTGGGTTCAAACAACCCAGCATTTTTTACTAAGAAAAGTCTTTGATGTAATAGTAATTAGTAATTGATGATTCTGTTATTTTTATGTTTATTACTGTGAAGCTGCATTGAAAAACCCAAATGCTGGGTTAAAAATTTAATAAAAAATTTTTACAATTGAAAGTGAAAGTTGAAGTTGGGTTACATTTTTAACCCAACATTTGGGTTTGTCCATATTGGACCCAAATATTGGGTTAAAACAACCCAGCATTGTTTAGAGTGTATATTGAAAGATGTAGCCTAAAATATGTGATATATGTGAAATAATCTTCATATTAAATTAATGCAACACGGTAGCACTTCACAATAAGATCCTATTAGATTAGATTATAATGCATTTACTAACTAACAATGAGCAGTGCATCTTTGTCAACTGTTCATGTTACACTCTAAACAATGCTGGGTTGTTTGAACCCAAATTTGGGTCAAATATGAACAAACCCAAATGTTGGGTTAAAAATGCAATAAAACAAATTACAGTTAAAAGTGAAAGTTGAAGTTGGGTTATTGCATTTTTAACCCAACATTTGGGTTTGTCCATATTTGACCCAAATTTGGGTTCAAACAACCCAGCATTTTTTTACAGTGTACATATTGACTTCCTCTAAGAAAGAAAATGAAATTGCTTAATATCTCACACTAAAAAAATGCTGGGTTATTTCAACCCAAATTTGGGTCAAATATGGACTAACCCAAATGTTGGGTTAAAAATGCAATAAAAAAAAATTACAGTTGAAAGTGAAAGTTGAAGTTGGGTTAAAATTTTAAATTACATTTTTAACCCAACATTTGGGTTTGTCCATATTTGACCCAAATTTGGGTTCAAACAACCCAGCATTGTTTAGAGTGTACATATTGACTTTGAAATTGCTTAATATCTCACACTCTAAAAACTGCTGGGTTATTTCAACCCAAATTTGGGTCAAATATGGACAAACCCAAATGGATTAAAAACAAAACAACCCAGCATGTTTAGAGTGCACTCTAAAAAATGCTGGGTTGTTTTAACCCAACTTTGGGTCAAATATGGACTAACCCAGCCATTGGGTTAAATTTTTACATTACATTTTTAACCCAACATTTCGAGTTTGTCCATATTTGACCCAAAATTGGGTTAAACAACCCAGCATTTTTTTAGAGTGTGTACCAAACCTATTTTGAGTTTCCCTCTCATAATTGCAACTTTATTTTACTATTGATCAAGTTCTCCAATCAAGTCAAAAACGAAAACTAATTCGACTAAATATTTCGCATGGAGAGCATCAGTGTGAATCTGCAGCACTTTATATGATGGTTATCAAATCACTGGAGCACATTATAAACACGTCCATATAAACAAAACCACAACGCTTCTCCAGTTCCAGTCGTTTCCCATCAGGCCGTGCTAAACGGGGCGTCGGAGGATTCGGGTGAAGACACTCGAAGACACGACACAACATAATGACTCGGGTATTATGGTTAATTGGTTTTCATTATCTTCCTCCCAGGTGGCATTTATCTTAGCAGGAATCTGGTGGCATCTGTCCTTGTAGTACACACACCCGTACAGCGCTTTTAATTAAAACAATTAGCGTGAAGGGCATCTAAGGAGAGGAGTTTAATCACAGAGGGGAATTAGTTATTAAAATCAAATTGTTTTCTAAATGGCGTAATGAGCCGGTCCAATTTGACCTGGCCGGTGCCGGTGATCGAGCTCAACAAGTGCGGGCTTCCGGCTCGTTAGCGAAGCGGGATTTCAGCAAGCGTGTTGTTGTTTGACAAGGTAAAGTGTTGAGGTTAGTTATGTTAATTCATTGCTTTAATGTAACACAGCCTTGTAATCGGTGGAGAGCAACTTCAAGGCTCACATTAACAATCGCGCGTGATTGCAGGTCCGTCGTGCATGTGCATATAAACACCTGCTGATGGTAAACCAGTTTTAATATCAATGATTTCTGTCCTTGACCTCATTAGACGCCGGGCCTCGTAATTTCAGGACGGGGAGGTTAGGCTGTGGGGAGATAAATTAAACAGTAACCGGGGTTGAGGATTCAATCTCCTAATGGATAAAGCCTGTACGACGCTCTTGAGAAGGACACTCGACGGTAAATTGTTCCAGTGGCGCAGAAAAGCTTCTCTTAAACCACATCTAATTGCTCTTTCTAGAACAGAGATCATGAGAGACTCAAACACACTGAGTTTGGGCCGAGATGAGGACGATCACCGATCACTGATTATTTACTGTTTACATCAAATGTCATTATTAAAAACATTGAACTGAATTAATATTGAATTAATACAACTCTTTTTTCCCCTCAAAATTATTAAATGAGTAGTAAAAAACTTTTGCTGATAATTTACTCACACCCATGTCATCCAAGATGTCCATGTCTTTCTTTCTTCAGTCGAAATTAAATTAAGATTTTTTTCTCCATATAATGGACTTCAATGGGGACCAAACGGTTCAAGATCCAAATGAGAGTTTCAGTGCAGCTTCAAAGGGCTTTAAACGACACCAGACGATGGATAAGGGTCTTATCAAGCGAAACGATCGCTCATTTCAAAAATAAATAAAAAAGTTTAAGTTTTATAAGCACAAATTCTCACCTTGCTCTGTTCTGTGACTCTCCTGTTCGAATCGTTTATCAAAATGAACAAATCTTTTTTTGAGTCATGACTCGAATGGTCCTAGATAAGTCCCTTTTTCATCGTCTGGAATCGTTTAAAGCCCTTTGAACAATTTGTAGTTTGCACTGAAACTGTCTTTTAGACCGTTTGGACCCCATTGAAGTCCATCATATGGAGAAAATCCTGGAATGTTTTCATCAAAAACCTTAATTTAATGTTTTCAAACAAAAACATTAATATATGATGTGACAACATCCGCATGCTCGTCGAGATCTGCACACTCAAAAATGCTCCACTGATTGGAGCATTTTTGAGTGTGCAGATCTCGACGAGCATGCGGATGTTGTCACATCATATATTAATTTTTGTGTGGACAATGTGACCGCGACAAAACGTGTGAAACAATTTGCTAATTCAAAACCATGGATTACATCAGAAATTAAAAAACTGTTAGTGGATAAAGAAAGAGCATTTAAAGAAAAAGATCGATGCGGTGGGAAGCTGATTCAGAAGGAAATACAGAAGAAAATTAAACAGGGAAAAAGACATTATAAAGATAAAATTGAAAGACATCTTCAGGAAAATAATTCGCGCATGGCATGGAGGGGCATAAAAACTATTATAGGTCAACACCATCACTCTAACACTATGGTACATTCAGTTGAGCAAGCAAATGCCATGAACGAACATTTTGCGCGATGGGAGAATGATGTGCCAGCAAATCTAATCAGCCTGGAAAGAAGTGCAAGTGCCTCAATCAGGGTAAGCTGTGAGGAAGTGGGGAAGATCTTCTCCCATGTAAAGACTCGGAAAGCTGCTGGCCCGGACAGGCTGGAAGGCACCATCCTTAAGAGCTGTAAAGAACAACTGAGCCCGGTATTCAGAGGGTTGTATCAGAAATCAATAGACACACACAAAGTCCCAAAGATTTGGAAGACTGCAGAAATTGTACCATTTCCTAAGAAACACAAACCAGATGGACTGAATGATTTTAGACCAGTAGCACTCACTTCAGTTGCTATGAAATGTTTTGAGCGGATCATTTTAACTCATCTTAAAGAACATACCAAACAACACATGGATACATTACAGTTTGCCTATAAAGAGAAAAGAGGTGTAGAAGATGCAGTAGCAACCCTCCTAAACGGAATTTATAAACATCTTGAAACTCCTGCCTCTTATGTTCGCATCCTTTTTGCAGACTTTTCCTCGGCTTTTAACACTGTTCAGCCAAACATGTTAGTAGAGAAGCTGACACTTATGGGTGTAAACCTTAATCTGGTAAAATGGATTCAGGACTTTTTAACAGGCAGACTACAATTTGTGAGAGCGGGTCATTGTCAGTCAAAAATCATTACGACAAATATAGGAGTGCCACAAGGATGTGTCTTATCACCATTGTTATTTACTTTGTATACTAATGATTGTGTCAGCCATCATTCCAAATGCTCATTGATTAAGTTTGCAGATGATGTTGCCTTGGTTGGGCTTGTAACAGATAACGAACAGGACTACAGAATTGAGATTGACCAATTTTATGAATGGTGTAGTGAAAACTCACTAATTTTAAACATTTCCAAAACAAAAGAAATGGTCATAGATTTTAGAAAAAAGCCCCCCTCATTGCAACCGGTTACTATTAACGAGACAGTCATTGACATTGTGGATCAGTATAAGTACTTGGGTACCATTATTGATCATAAACTCACTTGGTCGGCGAACACATTAGCGAGATACTCAAAAGCACAGCAACGGCTCTTTTTTTTAAGAAAGCTGCGCAGTTTTAATGTAGAGACTAGTACCCTGACATTGTTTTATTTGACTTTTATTCAGAGTGTGGTGACTTTTGCCATCCAGTGTTGGGGGGGAGGTCTTTCTATCCAGAACAGGAATATGCTGGATAAGGTGACAAAAATGGGTAGGAATATCACTAGATCTGATGTGAAAAGCATCACAAATCTTACTAACCAGTATACCCTCAATTTGGCAATGAGGATACTTGAGGATCCATTACACCCACTTCACACAGAATTTTCCCTCCTCCCCTCTGGATGTAGATTTAGAATGCCCCGAACAAAAACTAAACGACATATCACATCATTTGTGCCGAGGAGCATTCAGTTACTTAATGAATCATCTATGGGCACAGACATCTATTTTTAATGTGTATTATTGAATATATATCTATTTATTGATTTATTGATTATTGATTTTTTCTTTATTCTATGTTTTTTTGTTGTCATGTTTATTGTGCTTCCCATGAGTGTAAAACAAATTCCCCCCTGGGGCAATAAAGGTTTCATTCAATTTCTTTTCGACTGAAGAAAGAAAGACATGGACATCTTGGATGACATGGGGGCGAGTAAATTATCAGCAAAAGTTTTCTAAAAGTGAACTACTCCTGACATGACAGTCTTGCAGTTTTGTCCATTTATTATTTTGACTATTCATGCTCATATGATGAAGTTTCAATAAAAATGTTATTATTATTTTTTTAACATACTGTGATATTTTTTTAATATCACTCTAAAACATGCTGGGTTGTTTCAACCCAAATTTGGGTCAAATATGGACAAACCCAGCCATTGGGTTAAAATTTTTAATGACATTTTTAACCCAACGTTTGGGTTTGTCCATATTTGACCCAAAGTTGGGTTAAAACAACCCAGCATTTAACAATTAATACAATTGTGCTTGGTTAAGGTAGCAAAATAACACCTACACTCTAAAAATGTTGGGTTGTTTTAACCCAACTTTGGGCAAAAGGTGACAATGAAAACTAAACAAGACTATGAAACAGAATATAATATGTTACATATAATACTAATATATATATATTAGTATTATAGATGTGACATATTATATATGTTACATCTGTAAAAAAATATTATTATTAATAATAAATATTATTAAATTATTATTAAATAAATATTATAAAAAATATTAATAATAATTTTTTACATACCACTATAATACAAGAGAACGACATATGGGGTGAGTTAATTCTATATTGTTAGTTTTTGGTGAAGATATTCCTATAAGAAACTTTCAGTAATGTTAATGTATGTTATACAAACAAAACCTTTAAGCATTTCAAAAGCTTTTACAATGCCATTGAAGCACCATCCACATATCAATATATCACGTCCTTGTGTATTTATATTTTTAAATACTTCCTGTAAAATGAAGTATTTGGGGAAATTCTCAACCGATCCAGTATCATGTGGGTCAAAGTTGACCCTGTAGTTACAGAAAACAGATAAAATGTTCTTCCCAGCATCATAGATTATTCATAACCTCATAGTCTGACCCCTCTGATAACGTCCAGCTTGTTCACAACTGTAATAGAGATATTGCCACGAATCAATAAGTATTGATTATCTCATTGCAACAAATGCTAAAGGCAACGTGTTGGTCACATATCACTTGGTTACATTTCATTTCTGATACTTCTTTTGGCTGACCGCATCGGTTTGACATGAAATATACTTTTTTGAAAGCAATATCCAGTCAAATATTTTCAATGCGCTTTTCTGAGTTACATACTTTTTTGGGGACATTGCATCAAAAAAATAAAAAATTAAAAAATCTATTGTGGTGATTTTGTGGATGGGATGGAATAAATGCAATATTTAAATTTTGATTAAGTTAATTAATTAAGATGAATTGATTAAGTTAAATGCACAGCTTTGGATGGACACAAAGTGAAAGTCTACTGTTCCTGTATTGTAAAATCCTCCATTTAATGAGGACATCTGAGGTTTTCCTTCCACTTGCGGGCCTTGAATAATGTTTTTCTCCCCCAAAACTTCCATGGGTTATTTCTAACAATGAATAATGACTGTCGCGCGGATCTGACTTCGCTCGTGTAGAGCTTCGAGCTCTTTGTAAATGAATCACCCTGTCATAATTGCTTTGACTCTCGTTGAAGGAATGAGCTCTTAATTTATGATGGCTGTGGGATTCAGGTTGAAGGGGCAGTAAGTAATTGTTGAAAAGTGGGTCTGACTTCGGGCACTCAGTAAAATGGACAGTTTAATATACGTGAAGTTTGTTGAGTGGGTCAAATCAGGCAAACTCGCCAACTGTGTTGGATTAAAGTTCATGTTCGAAGAACTTATTAAGATCAAATGGTGCAAAAACGAGTTAACACTTAATGTAGATGTACAGGTCCAGGACACAGTTAAGTTAATTTCATTTTTCTCATATTTTTTACAAAAGTGATCCTGAAGAAACAGTGTATATATGTGTGTGTGTGTGTGTGAGTGAGTGTATTATAATTTTATTATTATTATTTACAATTTTATTTGTATTTTTTGCATGTAAGTGCTTTATTTTTAATTTTATTTATTTATTTATTTATTTTTATTAAACGGTCAGACATATATACAAACCAACATAGTGCAGTAGTGAGCTCACTATTTTTAATTTTATGTGTTTTGGATAGGGTTATTAAATCCAAATTTGTGTGTCAGTGCACTGTAAAAAAAATATATGTATATTTTCATGATTTGTAATCAACATTTTTTCTTTCGTCAAATCAACTTAAATAATTTGTGCAGTTCATATAACATAATATTATGAGTTTCTGATGATTAAATCAATCTCCTTCATTGTATTAACTCACTTAATTTCAATGAACTTAAAATTAAGGCAACCAGGTTAATTTTTTTTTTTAAGTTAAAACAATATTTTTTACAGTGTGTGTGTGTGTGTGTGTGTGTGTGTGTGTGTTGTAAAGCACAATTACTCACTCTAATCATCAAGACCATATGAATCAATGTTCAAGAGATCACGATGAATCTTTGCAACAGCTATTCCTCAATATTAATTTAAAAAATAATAGTAATATTTCCATATCTGAATTTGAAAGTTGTACTTCTAAAACAGAACTAAAAGTTCCATAATGAATCTGGTGGTATAAAGTTTTACAATAAGATCTCAATAACTAAAATGAACCAAGAATGAGCTATTATTAATCTTTGTTAACTTTACTTTTTATTGTTAGTCCATCCTCATGTCCAATTAATAGTGATTTTAAAAATTCCTTATTTTACGATAAAAATAACAAACTATTAGATTAATAAACACATTAGAATTAAGTTTCATTGATAACTAATGTACACTCTAAAAAAATTCTGGGTTGTTTCAACCCAAATGTGGGTCATATATGGACAAAATATGGGTTAAAAAATGCAATTAAAAAAATTACAGTTGAAAATGAAAGTTGAAATTGGGTTAAAATTTGAAATTACATTTATAACCCAATATTTGGGTTTGTCCCTTTTTTACTTTTACCAAAATAAAAGTCTGTGTTTACATAATATATGTGTGTGTGCTGTATATAATTATTTTGTATATATAAATACACACACATGCATATATATTTAAGAAAATGTGTTATTCATGTATAAAATATTTATATTTATATAGATTATGTATTTTTATATATATATATATATATATATATATATATATATATATATACAGAATTTAAGCGCAAATAATTCTTAAATATATAAATGCATGCATAGGTATTTATATATACAAAATAATTATACACAGCACACACAAATATATTATGTAAACACAGACTTTTATTTTGGACTTTTAATTTTTGCACAGCCCTTTTTTCCCCAAACTTGGGTTCAAGCATTGCTTAGAATGTAATTAAATAAGTTTAACAAATTAAAAGTCCTCAGATATCATATTTCCTGTATAAATAGATTCATCATATTTACAAGAACGCAATAGAGGGACATTTAAATTCGTCCAGGAGGGCTAGAAAAATATATTTGTGACTCTAAATTGCATGTTTGTAAAGCAGAATTCATTTCAATATCCCTCCGGTGTTTGAAACAATCTTGTCATATGCGCTCGAGTCGTCAAGAGCAAAGGAAGCAATATCTCGACAAATGAGATCTATGAAAGGACGAGTTTGACCTTTCAGTGCTGCTATATTGAGCTCTCGCTCAGCGCAAGTGTCTCGCTGTGATTTACGTATATCAGCAAACACTCTCTCAGACGGGTGAAGATGATGTGCAGATGAGATCTGAAGCCCAGTGTTCATGAGTTCATGATCGATCACCTCAGGCTCTGTCACACGGTTAACCCTCCGCATCCGAGAGTCCGACTCTGATAACAGCAGGTCAGGCTCTCCATCAACATAACAATGTTCATATCTCAGTCAGTGTGTTCGTGAGTTAAGTTAAACAGGAGGAAGGAGATTCTGACATCATCATTGATCTCACACTAAAAAGAGTGTTTTCTAGACATAAAATCAATGTGAAGGTGTTGAGCATGTCTTTCTTTCTTCAGTGGAAAAGAAATTAAGGTTTTTGATGAAAACATTCCAGGATTTTTCTCCATATAATGGACTTCAGTGGGAACCAAACGGTTCAAGGTCCAAAAGATAGTTTCGGTGCAAACTACAAACTGTTCAAAGGGCTTTAAACGATTCCAGATGATGAATAAGGGTCTTATCAAGCGAAACGATCACTCATTTAATAAATAAATAACAAAGTTTAAGTTTTATAAGCTCAAATGATCGCCTTGCTCTGTTCTGTGATGCGCGTTCGTGACTCTCCTGTTCGAACTCGTTCATCAAAATGAACGAATCTTTTTCCGAGTCAATTTGTAATATAACATTAATGGGGGCTCGTCCGGGATCATTTTTTAATTGTGGACAGTTTTTTAATAATTTTTCTTTTAATAATTTTTTCATTCGAAATGTCATAATTGAGCAAATGACACTTAATGACAGTTGTCATAAATCCTCCTTCATATTCATAACATATGTCATGTTCAGTAAAGTGTAACTGTTTTCTATTTTTGATATTTTAGCTATTCAATAAGGACACATCAAATTGAGCAAAAGTGACAGTTAAGACATTCATAACATTACAAACGATTATATTTGAAATAAATACATTTTTCAACTTTCTATCTATCAAAGGATCCTGAACTACGGTTTCCGAAAAAACGAAAGGTGTTTTCAACATTGATTATAATCATAAATGTTTCTTGAGCATCAGTGATTTCTGAAGGATCATGTGACAGTGATGATGCTGAAAATTCAGCTTTGATCACAGGATATAAATTATAATTTAACATAATTCACATAGAAAACCGCTGTTTTAAATTGTAATAATATTTCACTATTTTTACTGTTTTTACTGTATTTTTAGTCAAATAAATGCAGCATTGGTGAGCAGAAGAAACTTCTTTTAAAACCATTAAAAAGTCTTATCATCCCTAACCTGTGAAAGGTAGCGCATGATAATGAATGGAAGACGGATGAACAGAATTACAATCACATTTTGCAAGAATAATATCACTATATTTTTTGCCACACCTCAAAATTAGAGCATTACCAGCACATAATTAACGTTTTCCGCCCATTAAAACGCACCTTTTCACTAAAAGAAGATTGAAAGTCGCTGTTTTTCCTTTCAGCACAGATGAGTTCATCTCCAAACCGTCTCATAAAACGCGAGGACCCATCGAGGTCTTTTCATTTTGTGAGACGTGCTCACTAATAGAGTTCGGTTTCGGAGAGGTCGCAGTATGAAAATTGAAAATTGAAATTCACATCTTCTTTTGTGTTGCACTGAAGTCACACAGGAACGACACGAGGTGAGCAAATGATGTAGGAATTAATAATTGTGCGTGAATGCCGGCAAGTCAATCATGCTGATATTCAGCTGGACACTTTACCATTGCTTTGGTCGTGGTTTATGGTTTATGGTTTATGGTTTGGGATACTAATATCAATGCCAATATGGTTTCAAAGTGTCAATATGTCAGCTAATGTAGGGCTTAATGAACCAATAAGATCCTCATGAGGACAGAAGAGTGTGAATCGAGAGCCTACAGCTTCAGAGATCGGTCTGAGTCAGCCTCTCAATAGGAAATCAATATTGATGTTCTCAATTACAGGAGCGCTTAAAAGCTAAACGAGCTCCCTAACGAGTCATTTAATCTAGGCCACGGCTAGGTCAGAGACGAGGCAGGGACGGGAAATGCTCCGAGGGAGAAAAACAAGTATCGGAGAGCGAATGTTCAATTCTGGAGATCTGAACGTGTTATTGTTCTGGACAAACTATAATATATCATTTGTTTTTGTTTTAAGCGAGTGTTAGTGAAAAGGAGACGCCTAACCTGCATAAAAGGGTTATTAGTCCACGAAAGAGGTCCATTAGTCCACTAACGAGGTCAAACTAAATAGAATTGATTCATCTCATGTGTTATCCCTTCATAAGGTTGCACAAATGACAGAAATATAGCTTAAAAGGACCACCTATGTATAATTTATAATATTTTTTGTGTGAATGTGTGTCTATACTGTATATTTGCTCAGTTTCAATCAATTTACATTAATTTCAATATGCTTGAACACAAAAAATATTATTTGATTTTTCACTTAATAATGAAAAGGTTTGAATGATGTAAATTCCTGTCTGTCATAATTTTGTTTTTTAAGTTATTTCTTTTTCTTTTTATAATTATTTTCTGTTGGGTCAGAGTTGATAAACACTATGCTTTTGATCCATTAAAGTGGGCTAATAGTAAAAAATATTGTTAGTACAATTAATTGATTTTGGAATGTTTTGGTGAGAGGAACCAAATAAACAAACGTAACTGTTTAGAGTCATTTCCCCCAATTTATTATGAGTGGAGTTGTTCAAATGAAGTGCACAAAATAAAGCCAGGGATGCAGATGCTGGTCACGTTCGGTGTACCGGGAAACAGAAGGTAGCATTTTTAAAATAATGGAAATCACCAAAGGGAAATGCAGAAGAAAAGGCCACGACGTCTCTGGAGGACTTGAAGATGTCCCGACTCTATAAGCTTCACCGTCAAAGTCCAAACACGACACGTGTTGAACACACTTGATGTTTCATTCAATTTAGAGATTATAATTTGTAAGATATTTTGGGAGAAACTTGGTCTGAAATTCCTCCCTGAAGCTCTGTTATTTCATCCTTGTCCTTTTAAGATAGATAAGAGAATATGTACCAATTTTTCCCGCTACGTTTTCAGGTTTTACCATTTTCCTTTAGTCGGGAGGTTCAGGTCAACATCACACGAGTCTGCGGACGGATAAAAAAGAATCTAACAGTTATTTATTTAATTTCTTATATACTCACCGACTTGCTTTGGAAACTGAGAGATAAGCAAAGGCTGAAGGTTATTACCTTCACTTTGTGTGTCTGAGGGCCTGAGTAAACATAAAATGGATTTAGATTGCATTTCTATTCCTCCACAGAGACCCGCGCTCGGGGTTGCTGATATTGGACGAACAACGTTTGTGGAATTAGCAAAGAGGAAGCAAGACTTGGATCTTTTTCCCAGTTATTGGATTCTTATGGAAACTGAGGCGATATATATATATATATGTATATATGCGATATAACCATATATGGTTTCTCAAAGCAAGACCCTTTAAATTGCAGATGTAAATATTCACAGGTGAGCATCATGTTAATGCGTGTGGGAAATACCTGATAACAGAGGTACTTTGGCTTTCAAGTTTGGCGCGTCGCTCAAGTCTGTTTGTTATAATATAGGATAAATAATAGTTTGTATCCCTAGGGGCCGATTTAATGTGTTTTTTTGTATCAGATCATTGCAGACGGAAGCCATGGGCATTTAATTTCACTGTGAGGGAATGACTGTGTTGAGAGAAAAGAAAAGGACTCAAGCTAAACACAAAAATGTTATCATCATTTCTGACAAAAGTACTATAATTAATGCATGAATTATGGCTTCGATAGTGTTTAAAAGTTTGGGGTCTCTTGAGAAAGTCTCTTTTTCTCAGCAAGTCTGAATTTATTTGATCAAAAATACAGTAAAAATAGTGAAATATTTTGTACAATTTAAATTGCTGTTTTCTATGTGAATGTGCCCTAGAATATAATTTATATCCTGTGATCAAAGCTGAATTTATCATCATTACTCCAGTCTTCAGTGTCACATGATCCTTCAATCACTCTAATATGATGATCTGATGCTCAATAAACATTTATGATTATTATCAATGTTGAAAACACCTTTCGTTTTTTCGGAAACCATGACACATTTTAGTTCAGGATCCTTTGATGGATAGAAAGTTGAAAAAAGTATTTATTTCAAATATAATTTTTTGTAAAGTTATAAATGTCTTAACTGTCACTTTTGCTCAATTTGATGTGTCCTTGTTGAATAACTTATTAAAATATCCAAAATAAAAAACAGTAACACTTTACTTGAAGGGGTGTGCATAAGACTGACAAGACCCCTTCATAATCATGACATGACACATGCATGTTTATAACAACTGTCATTAAGAGTCATTTGCTCAATTATGACATTTTGAATGAAAAAAATATTAAAAGAAAAAATAAAAATTATTAAAAATTGTCCACGATAAAAAAATGATCCCGGACGAGCCCCCATTAATGTTATATTATACACACACAAACTTTATGTCAACTGTGAGCACATAATATAACATTTGTACACAGATGCCATTATTTTATAAATATTATTTGCCCACATAAAATGGTTATCTAAATCACCTCACTCTTCATAACTTCATAACAGTTCTGTCCTTAAATACAATACGAGATTGTGCTACCCTATCTCATGACCAATGCGTACGAATTCGATGAATGATTAAAAAGTGACTAATTCGTACGACCTCACTCGTACGATTTGTCTAAACCCACGTGATGGGTAAGTTTAGGGGCGGAGTAAGGGGTAGGTCATTCATACGAATTCATACGAATTGGCCAATCCGTAAAATATGTACGATTTAGCAAAATCGTACTAATTCGTACGAGTGAGGTCGTATGAATTGTCACGAATTAGCCACTTTTTAATCATTCGTCGAATTCGTACGACTTGGTCGTGAGATCGGGTTGAATCGGACCAGGGACGGTTTGAGACGCTTTCCAAACGAAACTGGATGGGTAAATTTTACTCTTAAAATGGTCAAAAAAAAGATTACATTTTTTACGTATGTAAGTAAGATTGCAGCTCTCTAGACTGTAAAAAACAATAAGTAAAATTTACTTAATTTTTTCAAGGCAAGTTTTTGCACTGATATTTTTTGAGTAAATTTCACACATATAATTAAGTAACTATACTTAACTAAGTTAAGTGAAAGTAACAATAAGAAATTGAGTAATTTTTATTTAGCTAATTAAAGATTAAGTAATATCTATTCAGTTTAATTGAATTTTTCTTAGTACAACATTTCACTCAAACAATATAACATTGAATTAGACCACACTGTTTACACAATCAATACTTGCAGTGTGTCTCATCATGTCTTCACATACGATATAACGTGTGTAAATGCAGACCTTAATACTTGGTAGACAATACACAATGACGGTAACTTTTGATAGATCGTTTTTGTGTTCGAATGTGTCATTTTAAGTAGAAAATGAACTCCAAATGTCACAAAATGGCAAATTACTAATCCTAACAACAAATGTAATGATAAAATAGTGTAAATACAGCTGGAAAACAGTGAAAAATCAGCATCATTAAATATTCATGGCCCAGTGCATGATGGGAACACCAGTATCAGAAAAGTTGAGTAATTTTACTTAATTTTATAATGTTGATATTTACGCTTTCATTTCTACACGATTGAATTGAGTTCTACTATAGAATTTACTTATTTTTTTAAATTCTTGCCTGAACTAACTTTTTTTCATGTAAATTACATTGGTTTTTTTCTATTTACTTCACCACAAAATCATTTTTATCAGTGTAGACTGTCACTTCCACTCATGACGTTTCAGTCAATCGATGATCGATAGTTTATCGCATCTATAAAGTTATTACGGTGACCACAGAGACTCAAAAGCCTTGAAGTGCTATTTTTCAGCTTTTTGTCGTCGTATGAATACGAATGCTAAACCTAACCATCTTTTTGCAAACCACTTTTTGCTAAACCTAACCATCACATGGGTTTAGACAATTCGTATGACCTCACTCGTACCAATTCGTACGATTTATCTAAACCCGCGTGATGGGTAGGTTTAGGGGCGGGGTCAGGGGTAGGTCATTCGTATGAATTCATACGAATTGGCCGATTCGTAAATACGCACGATTTTGCAAAATCGTACCAATTCGTACGAGTGAGGTCGTATGAATTCGTACGAACTAGCCCCTTTTTAATCATTCGTCGAATTCGTACGACTTGGTCGTGAGATCGGGTTGGCTTGTGCAAGATTAGATCCGCCGCATGACAACACGTATGTCTTTTCCGATTGAGTCTCGAAGCTTCCACACTCCTCAGTCCAATCATTTTCCATTCAGAGTGAAGAGAAGGAACCACATGACACTCAGTGTATCGCCAATAGCGCTAATTAAAAGACTGCCTGCAAGTGTCCCAGCGGAAACCACTTCACATCTGAAGAGGTGCGTTCATGACTTGAACCAAAGACCACTTCTCATGAATAACATTTGATTAACAAAGACCAAAGTCGGGTTTAAACGGAAACAATTTGACCCCTTCGCAAGATCTTGGCGCCAAGCGCACATTCAAACCGCTCAATAACTCATACTCATAACTTCAACTTCCCCTATTGATTTTTTCATGATTTTTCTTGAGTTTGAGTGATTGCTATCGACCTGCAATCACTTGAACCCATGCAGAAAATCCACTTTAACCCTTCCATACCTGTTCAATCACCCTTTCGCTTAACTTAGTTTAGCCATCTGTACGTGATTAATAACGTTTCAGTGCCAACTTATCAAGTCAACTATAATCAAACTTCTGAAAACAAACCCCATAACCCCCTGAGCCTTATTTAATCTGTCTTCCTCAACGGTTTTTGCTCCCTGCTAAGAAGATTTAAGCCAAAAACCTCATAATTTACTCACCTAAATGATATTACTTTGATTAAACGTGATATTTGTGTGTATGACACTGCACCTTTTTCCCTCAGCGTGTGTAAAAGCTCATTTTGAATCATCATGTCTGTCTCTTTACCACTCGTGTTATTAGTGGATGTTAATTAATGTTAAAGGAAAACAGGTTCGAGTATGAGTTTGGCCGCTAATTCCGCAGAAATGTGCTGTTGGATTAATGAGGTTTTGTTAATTACAGGTTTAAATTTTCAAGTTCTGTATTGTCATAGCAAGCACTGCTGCCAGTTTGTTTCCTTTTTCTGTAAAATGTCAGTATTTTTACTGACACAGATGGAAATGAAAGACTGAAGGTGATTATTAAATCATTGCTTCGGGGTAATCCACATTTTTCCAGGGGCCTAAAGCCCCCGAAGCCTAGTTTTCAGACACTATGTGTTTCTAAAACTCTACAATATCTACTTTACCAACAGAGTCATGCTAACTAACCAAATGAAGATCCATAACATTGCAATATTAAGTTTTGCATGGGCGAGAATGCTTTACATCATCCTAGTGTTACAAATGGGGGAGAGATCTAGTTGCATTTTTACAAATTAAAGAAATAAAAAACTTTTGCTGATAATTTACTCGCCCCCATGTCATCCAAGATGTCCATGTCTTTCTTTCTTCAGCCGAAAAGAAATTAAGGTTTTTGATGAAAACATTCCAGGATTTTTCTCCATATAATGGACTTCAATGGGGACCAAACGGTTCAAGGTCCAAAAGATAGTTTCAGTGCAAACTGTTCAAAGGGCTTTTTAAAAGTGAACTACTCCTTTAACAAAACACACCTGAACTGAACTAATAATCAATCAGAAACCTTAGAAACACACAGGCATGGGCAGAGGAAGACAGAACTGAACTTGAACTAGAACAGAAAGTAATCAAAACAAACTGACAATGTGACACTTGGAAAGTACAAAAACTAGAGACTTGCTCAGCAATTTTCCATGGTTGCTTTTAAAAAGAGGTTTTACGCCTGGGATGCAGTGACATCTATAATTCAAAAAGTACCAGATAAAAAAGTTGAATGTTTGAAAACACCGAAAGCATGGGTTGATATGAACATGCTAGTCTGCAACAGCAAAAACACACTCAGAAAAAAAAGGAACAAAAGCTGTCACTGGGGCTGTACCTTATCAAAAGGTAAACTTTTGTCCATTTTAGGTGCTAATATGTACATTTCAGGTGTTAATATATACATTTTAGGTGATATGTGCATTTTAGTTGCTAATATGTACGTTTTAGGTGATAATATTTCCATTTTAGTTGCTAATATGTACATTTTAGGTGGTAATATGGACATTAAGGTGCTAATATATACATTTTAGTTGCTAATATGTACATTTTAGGTGGTAATATGGACATTAAGGTGCTAATATATACATTTTAGTTGCTAATATGTACATTTTAGGTGCTAATATGTCTATTTTAGGTGCTAATATGTACATTTTAGGTGCTAATATGTACATTTCAGGTGCTAATATATATATTTTAGGTGATATGTGCATTTTAGTTGCTAATATGTACATTTTAGGTGCTAATATGTACATTTCAGGTGTTAATATGTACATTTTAGGTGCTAATATGTAAGTTTTAGTTGCTAATATGTACATTTCAGATGTTAATATGTACATTTCAGGTGTTAATATGTACATTTCAGATGTTTATATGTACATTTTAGGTGCTAATATGTAAGTTTTAGTTGCTAATATGTATTTCAGATGTTAATATGTACATTTTAGGTGCTAATATGTACATTTCATTTGTTAATATGTACATTTAGTTGCTAATATGTACATTTTAGGTGTTAATATGTACATTTAGGTGCTAATAAGTACATTTTTGGTGCTAATATGTACATTTCAGGTGTTAATATGTACATTTTAGATGATAATATGTACATTTTAGTTGCTAATATGTACATTTTAGGTGCTAATATGTACATTTTAGGTGCTAATATGTACATTTCAGGTGTTAATATGTACATTTTAGGTGATAATATGTACATTTTAGTTGCTAATATGTACATTATCGGTGCTAAGATGTCCATTTTAGGTGCTAATATGTACATTTCAGGTGTTAATATGTACATTTAGGTGCTAAGATTTAAAAATTTTTTGTGTGTTACATATGATTTATGACATATGATTTCTAAATGACTGACCGAAGAAATAAATAAATACAAACACAAAATACAAAAAAAAAATTCAGGTGTTAATATGTACATTTTAGGTGCTAATATGTACATTTTTACACTTAAAAAGTGTAAATGGAAAGAGAATAGCTTAGAAAAGATTCGTTTCAGGAAAGACTTCTAAATGAGTGAAGATGCAGGAGAGCAGCAGAAGCGCTTATCAAGCACAAAACATTAAAATTGATGAGTAAAAAGTCACATAAACGCTTAAGGGGGAATATATTTCCTCGGGTGAAATGTGCGTGTACAGTCCCAGGATCAGTGTCGGGGATACTCCGGCTGGCAGGCTTCAGGGTCAGAGGAACACGAGGCGGATCGATCCGGTGTGTGTGATTAACCCCTCGCTGTCGTCTGTCAAAACACTTCTGCGCTGTGTGTTAGCTGGTGTCAGATACTGTTTGCGTTTCAAAACACGAGTCGCTGATATTCCTGCATCTATAATAACGGGATGTATTAAGGTTGTAACCTTTTATGTCTATGATTTAATATTTTAGACCATTATTTAAAGGTGTTCTATTATGATTTTGTACATGCACATTGTAAAAAATGATTTTTTTGGTACTGAAAACAAAAAAACAATGTAATTTACATGAAAAAGTTAGTTAAGACAAGAATTACTAAATAAAAACTAAGTAAATTCCATATCAGTACTTAATTCAAGCGAGTAGAAATGAAAGTTTAAATATCAACTCAATAAAATTAAGTAAAAATTACTCAACTTTTCTGACACTGGGGTTCCCATCATGCACTGGACCTTGAATAATTAATGAGGTTCATTTTTCACTGTTTTCCAGCTGTATTTACACTGTTTTATCATTGATTTTTGTTGTCAGTATTAGTAACTTGCCATTTTGTGACATTTTGAGTAAATTTTTTGCACATTCAAACACAAAAACGACCCATCAAATGTTATTGTCTACCAAGTATTGAGGTCTTTGCATTCACATGACGCTTATGATGTAATTTAAATGTCTTAGATGAGTAAAGCACATACTATAAATGACTAATAAAATTAATATTATTGCTTTAGTGAATTGCAATGCAAAGGCATTAATCGATATTAATCAACCTTTTACTAGCCGAGTTAAAGTTACTTATTTTCCTTTTTTTAATGTATTTATTCATTTATTTATTCATTTTTAATGTTCATTAATCTTGAGGATGTGAGTCCTGAACAAATTGAGATATGCTAACTTGTAATGATGCGAAAGACATCAATAATCCTGTATTTTGTATTTTTGTTTTGGGTGTGTGTATTATATGTTAAGTTAATAAATGTATTGAAATAAAAAAAAATTAAAAATAAATAAATAAAACATTCATCCGGGAAACAAGAAACAGACATTTTACATATCCGTGCATGCTGTAATCCTGAACCTGAACACACACGGCGTATATTCTGGTGGAAACAAATAACGGCGGGGTCGTGAGGTCAGCCGTAACACACTCGTCCCATTGCACCGTGGGCGGGTGAATACATTGAGGAGTTTAGACAACAGCTGCACCGAAGCGCTCTGAATATAAATCACATATTTGATCGGTCATGTACAGTATCGTTTTCATTATTTTTCCGAACGCCTGCGTGTTTGAGTCACAAGCGCTTGATGAATCAGCGTGGACGACTACACCGACGAATCAATATTCTCCTGAAATAACGCACAAAAATGTTAAATGTATGATGCAACAACCCATAATGCAACTGAAAGCAAGCTCGTAGTTACTGTTAAATTGTTGGTGAATGTGCATTGATTCATAGCTCTTCAAACCAGAAAACATCGTTCTTTAACGAGCATTGTCACCGCTCCGACATGATTACAGGCGTCTCATTACCGACTGCAATCTTCAGCATCACGGAGCAGATTCACTGTTTCCCACCAATTCAGAACATCACATCTGTTTGAGATCACAGCCATTATGTTTTTAATGCATTATGTTCATGTCAGTATGGATAAATCATGTTTCTGCCTTATTATGGTGTATTTCTCTGTGTAACAGGATCTTTAAAGAGGATTCAATCATGGGAATTTGGGTCTAAAGTGAGTTATTACATTTTGATACATCTTTCTAATGTAAGTTGTTCACATTATGGAAATCACATCTTGATCACATCATATATATATATATATATATATACACACACACACACAAATGTATGTATACATACACACATACATATATATTAGGGCTGTCAAACGATTAATCACATCCAAAATAAAAGTTTATGTTTACATAATATATGTGGGTGCACTGTGTATAATTATATATATATATATATATATATATATATATATAAATACACACATGCATGGATATTTAAGAAAAAATATTATTTATATATAATATATTTATATTTATATATAATATACATTTTATATAAATCTATAAACAGTATATACATGACAATATTTCTTAAATATATACAAGCATGCAAGTGTATTTATATATAGAAAATAATTATACACAGTGCACCCACATATATTCTGTAAACACAGACTTTTTTAAACTTTTGGATGCGATTAATCGTTTGACAGCCCTAATAATATATATATATATATATATTTATTTATTAGGGCTGTGCAAAACTTAATTTCGATAAATCGCATCCAAAATAAAAGTCTGTATTTATATAATATATTTGTGTGTGCTGTATATAATTATTTATTATTTTGTGTATATAAATACACACACATGCATGTATAAATTTAAGAAAATGTGTTATTCATATATAAAATATTTATATTTATATATACATATATAATATTTATTTATAAATAATATATATATATATATATATATATATATATATATATATATATATATATATATATATATACTGAATTTAAGCACAAATACATACACTCCAAATACTACATATGTATTTATATATACAAAATAATATAATATGTAAACACGGACTTTTATTTTGTATGTGATTAATCACAATTCATTTTTGCACAGCCCTTATATATATATATATATATATATATATATATATAAGGACTGTGCAAAAATGTATATATATATTAGGGCTGTCAAACGGTTAATCAGTTAATCGCATCCAAAATAATAGTTTGTGTTACATAATATATGTGGGTGCACTGTGTATAATTATTTTGTATATATAAACACACATTTATGCATGTATATTAAAATATTAATTATATATAAAATATTTATATTTACAGTAAATTTCATGAAATTCAGTTCTCTCTCTCTAAAAAGCTCATTATTTGTTCTTGATGTGAAAACACAGTCCGATATAGAGGATAATTTGCCTCAAAGTTTGAAAGCCCAACTCTCCTGACCCGTCCGTCGCATGCGGACTCTCTGTGAGAGCGTCGGGTCCCTCGAGCGGTTTCGTCCTTGAAAACGAAAGAGGCGACAGATATTTAAAGCAGTCGTACGACTAAAGTTCTTGTTCCTGCGAATCTATTTTTCACCTGTTTCTCTCTCTCTTCTGACAGGCCTGCAAATTAGTCCACTTTAACCTCCGACCCCGGATCGTTTCTCAAAGGCACCTTTCCCACCCGCACGCCGTTCCATTCAACATCTAATTTTAGGCATCCGGAGACATCAAAGCCCAAGCGGCTCCATCCCATAAAATCACACCAAATCCCCGTGACTTATCACTCGGTGGAGAAAGACTCAAACCTCTGGCCTGCCGAGCTCTTCAAAGTGTAACTCGGGAATTAGAGCGGCATTGAGTCTTTGAAGACGGGACCTGGAAAGGTGTTCATGCGCGGAGGGTTTTTATGAGGTCGTGGGATGTCCTGATATCTGCGCGCGGTAATTAGACCATCCAGAGGTTAATGGCTAAAGCAAATCACTCTCTCCCAGATGAAGCTTGTGGTCGAAACGGGTCAGAAACATCATGTATGAATGTTGAACTCGTGCTCTAATTTTGTAATTCAAGCTCTGACAGAATTTTAAATCTCCACCCACTTATGATTCATATTCATTTTCTTCTAAATCTAAATCATGCAATCTGTGTAACTTTTTCTGCATTTCTCACCAAGCTGTTTTTTCTTTTCAATAATGTCACAAATAATAGAAATGCCTTTTTTCCTTTTTTGTCATTAGCTTTATTTCCATCCAACATTGTGAATTTAAAGGAGTAGTTCACTTAAAAAAAAAAAACACTTTTGCTGATAATTTACTCGCCCCCATGTCATCCAAGATGTCCATGTCTTTCTTTTTTCAGTCGAAAAGAAATTAAGGTTTTTGATGAAAACATTCCAGGATTTTTCTCCATATAATGGACTTCAATGGGGACCAAACGGTTCAAGGTCCAAAAGACGGTTTCAGTGCAAACTGTTCAAAGGGCTTTAAACGATTCCAGACGATGAATAAGGGTCTTATCAAGCGAAATGATCGCTCTTTTAATAAATAAATAACAAAGTTTAAGTTTTATAAGCTCAAATGCTCGCCTTGCTCTGTTCTGTGATGCACGTTTGTGACTCTCCTGTTCGAACTCGTTCATCAAAATGAACGAATCTTTTTCCGAGTCATTTGGTTCATTCAATTTTATTTTATTTAACCTTTATTTAACAAGAAAAGCTCTCTGAGATTAAGAATCTCTTTTACAGGAGTGTCCTGGCCAAAATGTGCAGCAGTACAACGAACGAAACGAATGAATTGACTCAGAAAAAGATTCGTTCATTTTGATGAACGAGTTCGAACAGGAGAGTCACACATCAGAGAACAGAGCAAGGCGAAGATTTGAGCTTATAAAACGTGAGATTATTAAACTTTGTTATTTATTTATTAATTGAGCGATTGTTTCGCTTGATAAGACCCTTATTCATCGTCTGGAATCGTTTAAAGCCCTTTGAACAGTTTGCACTGAAACTTTTGGACCTTGAACCGTTTGGTCCCCATTGAAGTCCATTATATGGAGAAAAATCCTGGAATGTTTTCATCAAAAACCTTAATTTCTTTTCGACTGAAGAAAGAAAGACATGGACATCTTGGATGACATGGGGGCGAGTAAACTATCAGCAAACGTTTTTTTTTTTTTTTTAATTGAACTACTCCTTTAACTTTATTCTAGAGCTGCTGTAAAGTCTATATTGTTAAAAGCACTACATCAATGAAGGTGGCTTGACTTGAATCAAGAATGTTTCCATGCACTGAAAACTGTGTAAATCCTCTCAGGCTAAAAGTGTCTTTACCCTGAACATTATGTGTGTCCTTTTTTACTGACGATAACAAGTAATTCCATCTTCTGTTCCCATTCAGATAGCGGGGCACGCATAAACCTCTTTCCGCACGTCACGCTGCTTTCCGACAAATCCAAATGTTATTTCCTCACTAACTGGAACCAAATGCATTTAAGGGAATTGTGTCCGTTTTAGCTGGGAGCCGATGCCAAGATCATGTACAAACACACTCATCCTCACGTCCACTGATCATTACATGCACCAGAAGAACAAATCAATCCAAGCATTTTACAGTCGCTTTGTAAATAAAACAGATCAATAATCACAAGTTGATTGACAACCGCTGCACGTCTGAATACAAATCATTGTATTTGTTGTAGACGTCCTTCTGAGTAAAAAATGTCCCAGAGATTGATCAAATGTGTGTGTGCAATCAGTGTAGGGTAAGTTACACTCTTAGAAAAAAGAGTTCTATATATGTAGCATAGGGTTCTTTACTCAACTCCAAAGGACATTTTATGCTAAAAAAAGGTTCTATAATAACAATAAAGAACACTTTTGGCACAAAGGTTCTTTATAGGCTATTTTTCATTCATATATTACATTATTCTGCAATATTTTGTAGTTGTAATTAAATTATTGTTTAATAAACTTAATATCACATTTTAATCATGCTAATTTTTGGAGGAGAAAATCTGAAATGGCTCTCTTCATGGTATATTGATTAACTACATAAAATGATACATTTTCTAACCCCCATATCTTGAATTTTGATATAGAAAATTTTAGGGGTTCCAAATACGTGGCGCTTTAGAACCTTTTAAGGTTCTGAACCTTTTATTCTAAGAGTGTATACTCTAAAAAAGTAGTTAATTACTAGTTACTAATTACCTCTTCAACAGTGTAATTAGATCACTGTACTAATCACTCTCTCTAAAAAGTATTTAATTACTTTTAATTACTTTCAAAATCCCATTTCAATCTCAACCAGTTGAATAATACAAGAATAGATATGAATCTGTTGTAATTCTTTCAAATAAATACTCTAAAATTGCATGAATTATCCTTAAACTGACCAAGGTGGAAAAGGTTACATTATAAAAACATACTTTTTAACATCAGAAAATGTTAAATCCACTATTGTTTTATGTCTGATCTCATGACATTTCACACAATTTCATACATATTTTACAATAATTCATACGATTTAGACACCTCATCCAATGCATACGAATCGCTGTGAGATCGGATTGATCTATACACAGTATTTACCGAAGTAACTGTAAATAAATTACAGATAAATTAGGAGTAATCCCTTACTTTACATATGCAAGGGAAAAGTAATTAAATTACAGTAACTAATTACAACACTGTGTGCAATACACTCAGCAGTGTGTTATCGGATCAAAGCAATCGTGGACAGATGAGGGAAGGTTGAAACGCACACGAGTCGAGAATCATTTAAATGTAAATGAACGCAGGAGAAAAGCATGTAGGTCACAATTGAGCTTGTCCTAAACGATAATGCTTAAAGTACTTATTAGCGGGGAATCCTGACGTGTGTGTAATGATCCCTGAGGGGAACGTCAGACCGGACTGTGAGACACAAACGCACACTTGTTCACTGGAGCGTTCGGTTAATCTGTGATAGTAGATAGATGTCAATCTACACCCACATCCTTTATTCACTGCTAATGAGAAGTGCTCTTTTGTGCATTTCCACATATTTATGTGGTTATTTTCACCAAGTGTAGAAGCTATTTACAGGAACTCCGCCCACCATTACAAAACTAGTCAAGAAACCTGTCCGATAACAGGATTAGTGATATGGAGAGGAAGAAGGGTGGTGTAACCCATCACATTTCAGCTTGGAGAAGTCCCCCGGTGGTGTAAATCCAGCTTTTAATGTTGTTTATGTGTGTATGTGGTGTTTTTAATACGCTTAAGACAAACCATGTGAAATTCATGAGTCTCAAAAACACACTTTGACGTTTCTGACGTCACAAACCACCTTGTAACCAATCAGATCAACGTGTGATCGTCAACCAGTGGATCTCTGAGTGGAGGCGGGGCTCATTTGCATATTCATAGAACCGCGAATACTAAATGAGGCGAGGGTGTCGAGTTACATTCAAGATATTTTAAGGCCTGAAGATTTTTTTTTTACACCGGTGGTGTAAATCCAGCTTTACTGTAAAACCTGATGAGTTAGTTCAACTCAAACCGTACGAGGAAACCGATTGCCTTAAATCATTTAAGTTTATTAACTCAAACAATTTAAGCATCAAAAAAATATTTGATTTGTTTCCAAGTAACTCAATAACTTATTGTTAAGATAACTTGGGTAAATAAAGTTAATAGTACTAATCAGTTACTATAATTTAAATCTATGAAGTACACTGTAAACCTGATTAAGTTGGCAGAACTCAAATCACTTTTAATAGTATAAACTTAGTTAATCTGCTGACGTAGTAAATGCTAACTTATTAGAAACAGTATGTTATAAGCTCTTACAAGCACAGAAGCACTTCCTGTATGAGCGTAATAATATAAAGGGATGATTTGCCCTCAAATCAAGCTGAATGCACCACTCGTCACCATGATGGTAACTATCCTAAAGCCAACATTAACAGAAACTCTTCTAAATTAGCATAACAAAACATTAATCACTACTAAATCTCACACTTAACATTAATCTTACACACAAAAACATTATATTGCACTTAATTTTAGCCTTTACACTCTCTTTCGAGTGCCATCGGCAAAGCATGCTGGGAAATAGATATCCCAGACGTTTCAGCTAAACTTAAGTTCGTCTAAATTAAGATAAATAATTTCATAAAAACTCAAAACAATGAAACAGTTCAGTTTACTTAAAATAGATCAGTTCTGTGAACTTGAAAGTAAAAGAAAGTGCTAAATACTCATAAAAATTTAATTTGACTGAACTAATTCGTTGAATTTAAGTTTGTCCAACTCAAACCAATTAATTATTTTGACCTTAGGGTGCGTGTTTTTAATACGTAAAGTATTTTTACGAGTCTCAAAAAACACGGTTTGATATCGCTGGTGTTTCTGACGTCACAAACGACCTTCAAACTAATCAGATCAACGTGTGATCGTCAACCAGTGGATCTCTGAGTGGAGGCGGGGCTCATTTGCATATGCATAGAACCACGAATACTAAATGAGGCGAGGGTGTCGAGTTACATTCAAGCTATTTTAAGGCCAGAAGATTTTTTTTTTTGAAGAATAAAAGTTGTAATGACATTCAAAATTTAGTAATTTAGATTTTTTTGTCAGAACTTTGACGTTTCACCTCATAATTTATGTTTCTGTCATAATAATGATGTACCACTGTAAAAAAAATATTGTTGGTTTAACTTAAAAAAATAAGTGACCTGGTTGCCTTAAAATTTTAAGTTTATTGAAATGGAAAAAATGAGTTAATACAATGAAGGAGATTCATTTAATCACCAGAAACTCCAAATATTATGTTATCAGAACTACATAAATTATCTAAGTTGATTTGACAAAAGAAAAAATGCTGAAATTACAAATCATGAAAATATTTTTTACAGTGGTGCATGGTATTTTTGTTGGCAGAAATGGGTTTCCATAGGCTTTGAGAGCTACAGAAGAGACTTACATTTCTATTAATCACACAAAGCTATCATATTTTTGTGCATGAAGCAACACTAAAGCTTGCTTTCAGTGTAATTCAATTTACCATGATGTAAATGAGATCCTTGTTGAGTGAACTAGATTATCAGGTTTGTAATAATTCTCAGTGGCTCACTCCCCAATAGTAGTTTCATAATGAATGCATGTTATGAGAGGAAATAGTTGATGTAGCAACCCTTAAATCACTTTATTTTCTGCATAACACAGCAGGAATGATGTCTTCACCATGCCTGTAAAATAATATTGTTGGTTTAACTTTTAAAAAATGAAGTGACCTGGTTGCCTTAAAATTTTAAGTTCATTGAACTGAAAAAAAGTGAGTTAATACAATGAAGGAGATTGATTTAATCATCAGAAACTCATAATGTTATGTTATCTGAACTACATAAATTATTTAAGTTGATTTGCCAAAAGAAAAAATGTGATTACAAATCATGAAAATATATAATATGGACGTAACTTGACTTGAGCCGGTAAGAAACCACCTAGCAACTCCTTAGCAACGAGCTAAACAAACTCAGAAGACCATAGCAACACCCTGGCAACCAACCTTGCCTATAATGGTGAGCTTTCCACAAGTAAACGTGACGTTGTCTTCAAAAAATATGAAATATTGTTTATATATAATGTGCATCGAAACACGTTTGGTTATTAAAACTACCCAAATTGAGCCGTAATATGCAAAACATGAGGTTTGGATATAAACACTCAACCTGTTCTATGTGATATTTATTAAAAACTAACCTGCATTCATGTTCAAAGGTGTGTTGATTGAATGTCGGTCACTCACACACTTTAGCTGACATCATAACACACACAATCCTGTGCCTGATGTAGTGTTGTGTGTGTGTGTGTGTGTGTTATCAGGCGCTCCTCTCCGTCCCCAAACTGCCAATCAAACGCGCCTCATAAAATAAACAAAACCTGTGCGTTTGATAAATATGTTTTGTCAGCAGCGTTTCTCACTTTTGCTGTCTGTGATTCCGGATTATAGAATATGAGCATCGACACGGAGAGTTTGTTCTTCGCCTGACGTGCACTTTCTTCATGAAAGAGGAGTGGAAAGTGAGCCGCTTCATGGGCCTCTCGGATGGATGTGTTTGTGCTGTTTTGTTTTAGTTTCTCTGGCGGTAGTGACTCTGAAATGACAGTGAAACTTTCAGTTTTAGGTTAGCATAAAAGTACATTTCTTTTTAATTATGCCTTGGACTTAATTTTTAATTGTGATTATTCATGATTCTTCAATTCAGGAACTGTATTTTCAGTTCAGGTCTGAAAATGTTGGGAAAGCAGTTCCAGGATTTTCTCCATATAATGGACTTCAATGGGGTCCAAACGGTTCAAGGTCCAAATGAGAGTTTCAGTGCAAACTACAAACTGTTCAAAGGGCTTTAAACGATTCCAGACGATGAATAAGGGTCAAAATGATGAAATGACTCCAAAAAAGATTCGTTCATTTTGATAAACGAGTTCGAACAGGAGAGTCACGAACGCTCATCACAGAACAGAGCAAGGCGAGCATTTGAGCTTATAAAACTTAAACTTTGTTATTTATTTATTAAATGAGCGATCGTTTCGCTTGATAAGACCCTTATTCACCGTCTGGAATCGTTTAAAGCCCTTTGAACAGTTTGTAGTTTGCACTGAAACTGTCTTTTGGACCTTGAACCGTTTGGTCCCCATTGAAGTCCATTATATGGAGAAAAATCCTGGAATGTTTTCATCAAAAACCTTAATTTCTTTTCGACTGAAGAAAGAAAGACATGGACATCTTGGATGACATGGGGGTGAGGAAATTATCAGCAAAAGTGTTTTTTAAAGTGAACTACTCCTTTAAGCCCTTATTTGCCTTTGTATCTCTTGTGATAATGCGTTATTCCTATGTGTGTAGTACGTCTATTAAATCATCAGTGTATATTCGTGGGTGTCCAAATAGCATTCGTGTACAACAAACACAAAAACATTCTTGTTTTGTTTCCTCCGGGTCTGGATAGCGTCCCGTAAGGTCTGGTTGGGATCTCCAGCGCTGGAGTTAATCCAGCAGAAAGGACTCGCTCCGGTTAAGAGCCGATAGCATTGTCCGCCTTATCTCCGCTGTGCTAAAGCTCACACTCTCCTTTTAGCACACAAAAACACCTTGCACTCTTGGATTCTACATTTATTCGTTCTTTTTAAATTCACTGATAGCAATTTCAAAAGGCTTTCCATGCCACAATATTCCTGAAGCATTGCTCTTGTCTTGAGCGCTGTGTTACATTCTCCGAGTGTGTGTGTGTGTCCTCATTTACACTCCTTCTTTTCTTTGGCTTTGCTTAATAATGTTGCTTAATATCAATGATTGATTAGTTTTGTTAATTAGCTTATCTTACATCAACACAAGGTCACATCTATCTATCTATCTATCTATCTATCTGTCTGTCTGTCTGTCTGTCTGTCTGTCTGTCTGTCTGTCTGTCTGTCTGTCTGTCTGTCTGTCTGTCTGTCTGTCTGTCTGTCTGTCTGTCTGTCTGTCTATCTATCTATCTATCTATCTATCTATCTATCTATCTATCTATCTATCGGTCTGTCTGTCTGTCTGTCTGTCTGTCTGTCTGTCTGTCTGTCTGTCTGTCTGTCTGTCTGTCTGTCTGTCTGTCTATCTATCTATCTATCTCTATCTATCTATCTATCTATCTATCTATCTATCTATCTATCGGTCTGTCTGTCTGTCTGTCTGTCTATCTTTCTTTGTCTGTCTATCTATCTATCTGTCTATCTATCTATCTATCTATCTATCTATCTATCTATCTATCTATCTATCTATCTATCTATCTATCTATCTATCTATCTATCTATCTATCTATCTATCTATCTATCTATCTATCTTTCTTTCTTTCTTTCTTTATGTCTATCTATCTTTATGTCTATCTATCTTTGTCTTTCTATCTATCTATCTATCTATCTATCTATCTATCTATCTATCTATCTATCTATCTATCTATCTATCTATCTATCTATCTATCTATCTATCTATCTATCTATCTATCCATCCATCCATCCATCCATCCATCCATCCATCCATCCATCCATCCATCCATCCATCCATCTCTGTCTTACCATTTTTGCATTGTGTAATGTGTGTATGCATAGATAGAAAGACATTTGTATACATTTATTATAGTCCCGCCCACAGCAAACTCTCATTCGTCCAAAAAAATCTGCATTTCTCTCCATTAGTTATCAAATATGATTGTGTTGGATTTAAAAAAAAAACAAAAATTTCTGATTTCTTTCCTTTTGATTTTGAGGTCAAATGAAACCCTTACATGATTTTTGTCCAAAAAAAATAAAAAATGAGAGACTGTTTTCAAATACAATCTATCACAGCACATTTTGTGTGGACAAACACGCAGCGTCGCATCATTAGCACCTCAAAAAAGTCCATTTGCATGTGTTTGTCATTAATGAGTCTGAGACTTCCAGCCGTCGAGCTGACAGAACTCTCTCCGCCACCGTTTGAGGAGTTTTCCTGATCAATATTTTTTACAGTGTATATTCATTGATCCAATTTAGATTTATTATATTTTTGTGTCTCACAACTTCATTTCTAGTCTATAGCCTGAAGTTAGCTATAGTACTTGTTAGCATACTGAATGCTAAGGTATACATACTCCATCAGCTAATAGCAGTTGCTATAAGTATAGTTGAATCGGTCCACAGCCTAACCAAATCATCCACTCTTCTCCACAATGGGAACCAACTGTTATTTAAATGGTTCTAATAATTCCAATGTAATTGAACATTAAACACAATTACACACTAACTTTTTCTTATTTTCTCAAAAACATATAAATTACACTTCATTTCAACATTTATTTTCTCGTAATTCAGACATATGCAAAGCATGCTGGGAATTAACATCCACCGCCCAGTTTCAGTTAATGCAACACAAATCAATCATGTAATCCAACACAAACGGATTAAGTAAACTTAAATTGTACATATATTTAAGCAGATTGGACACAATCAAATTAAGTTTGGACAAAATGTAAAGCAATTTTGTTGCTTAAACTAATTTTAATCAAGCAATTTGAACAAGCAGCAAAAATCATTTTTTTCAGTGTATTACTGCGGCGAGTCCGTAGTCGAAGTTGCTGTGGTATTATTCCGCCATATAGTTATCCACTTTATACGCTTAGAAAAGCGCAACGTTTTAGTTTGTGTCGCCGTCCTTGGTCGAGTTACTCTACTCGTGTAACTGTATTTAAATAGCTAAAACGTGGAGGTGTGTGGTCGCTTCTCTGCTTGGCCCACATTGAATGAACTGGGCTAGTTAAGTCGCGCACCAGAGCGATTGAGACGACAGAGGTGTGTATAAACGTATCCCTTTAATCGGATATGGGTCACAATTGAACGAATGTGTAAATGAATCATATATAGACCACAAAGCAGAATTGGGCATGCAGTGTAAACGAGGCCGTGTTCATCTTTTAGCATCCGCTCTGCTAATCTTTGCGTGTTAACAGCCAAAAGACCCGCGACGCCGTCTCGCGGGTGGACATTAATACATTCAGTGGCCTTGAAGGTTTCATTGGCAGCTCTACAGATTTCACTCCAGCTCATTATGAGCGACACGCTTACATGCGCGATCTTCCTCTGATTATACTTACAGGGTCAATGCTCTTCAGCATCTAACGTCCACTAGCACGGACAGTTTAGCATCTTAGACTCGCTCTTAGAGAAAGCAAGAGGCGATAAACGATAAACGCACATTGTTTTGAACGTAGAGCCACAAAACGTTTATGATCCAATAGCTCCTTACATCAGAAGCCCATTTAACTTTATTTTGCATTGAGTGTATATAATGAGCAGATTTTTTGATTTTGAGTTTTTAGTGCTAAAGTAAAGAAAGCAAGAAAGAAAGATCATCAAAACATGTGCAAATTAGGCCTAAAACAAAACTGGGGAAAAATCTTGTGACATTTCCTTCTAAAATATCATAATTTAAAGCATTGATGGACCTTTTAAACATAATCTGTATAAAATCGTGCATGCAAACTCACTCAAGGCGAATCAAAACGTATTTGTTTGCATTGATGACTGTGATTAATGATGTTTAGGAGTTGATTCATCATGCAAACAATCTCGTGCAGGTTCTTTGAAGAAGTTTAATGGCATTTGCAAATTAGCAGCAGAGCTTCATTATTGCTTTGAGAAACGTAATTACCGGTGCTAATAGATGACGGCACAGTCAACTCTTTAACGTCTGAATGTCAGAAACTGTCTTTCTATAATCAGAAATGATTCATCGGGATCTTTTTGAGGGTATACGAGTGCAAACATTGATAAACAGCATCACAGTCCGTCAGCAAACATCTGCAGGAGTTTAATAACAGCAATCAAGGCGAACATGCATCGCCTAGATCAACATCAATGCACAAGTGCATGAAATATTGAATTATTTATCTCAATGCAATGCATTATTTATCCACGGCAAATGCGGAGGAACTAATTTCCAGTATTAGCTCTGTTGAAACGACCTGTTAAATGAAGCACTTTGCTCATCACTGAAGTGAAAGACTGTTAGTGTTCGTTTGGTCTCTTGTTTTCATTTGCTGTCTCTCTCTCTCTATTTCTCCTGACTCTCTCGCTCTCACCTCAATCTCTATACTCTATTTGGTGGTGATTTAGCGCGGTCCGCGGTGGCCCTGAATTGCTCTGAGAAGATTTGGTCGTTGATAAGCATTGAGAGTCCGTGAGAGAAGCCGGTCCGCAGATCCAGAACCTCCACGCGCCGTATAATCATTATTTTAATGTCTCTCGCTGCCATTAATCACAGTCAGAGAGTAAAACACGGAGAGAGAGAAACAAGACAGAAGTAGAGGGGATGCTCATGTTTGTATAATGTGGGATTTACTTTATTTATCTTTATTCATAACAGTGCCTTTTAGACCATTTCAACCTCGTGTTTCAACATATGCACATTTTTATTAAAACACGGTCAAATCTGTAGTGTACATATTATGTTATTATTATAATATATCATAACACACATATATATATAATAAAAACATACAATATAAAATAAAAAAAATATATACTGTATGTTGGTATATTATATATCATTATATATGATGCAAAACTTAATAGTTGTCATACTATATATATATATATAATTTATTTCTATGTATGTATATCTATAAATATTTATTTCAATAAAAAACTATATATGTGTGTGAATATATATATATATGATCATATTTTAATATATTTTGTGTGCCACACGATACATTTATATGCAAAAAAAATGCAGTTTGCAAAAAAAGTTTGCATTAACATGTAAAATGTTGCATTTACACCAAATAATATATATATATATATATATTATATATATATATATATATATATATATATATATATATATATATATATATATATATATATATATATATATATTACTGTATGTTGTGATATTAACTTTAATAAATTATATGAGTGAGTATATAACTTAAAAGACTATAATTAAAAAATACAATATAAAATGTTTTTTTAATTTTTTGAAAAAATATTAAAGATAATATATATGTTGGTATATTATATGTCATATATATATATATATATATATATATATATATATATATATATACAAATAACTTAATAGTTTTCATATATATATGTATTTTTAATAAATAAATATATATAGGCTATATTTGTAAATTCATATTTTTTTATATTTATGTACTAACATATATATAAATATAGATTTCAATATTTATATATATCTAAATACTATATATAATAACATTTTTAATTTTTTTTTTTTGCATTTTAATTTGTACTATCATGTAAAATGTTGCATTTACACCAAAGACTATATATGAAGAGTTCAGATGCAAAAGCCTCTAAATGCCATTTGAAATTTTCTTCTAAAATTAACATTTTTATCAAGCTTATATATTTAAGTTCAGTAATTTCACTTGAATGACGATTAATAGGTAATCTTCATTGCAATTCAAGTGAAATTACTGAACTTAAATATACACGCTTGATAAAAATGATCATTTTAGAAGAAAATTTCAAATGGCACTTAGAGGCTTTTGCATCTGAACTCTTCATATATTTACTGAACGTTACAGTGATAATAACTTTATATATATTATGTGAGTGAGTATGTAACTTAAAAGACTTTAAAAAAAACTGTCAATGACATTTAGCCTATTTTTCGTGACTTTACTCTCACGTTTGCAGTATGTAAGACAGCAGCAGAAAGCCTCTTTCTCATGCGACGCTTGTAATAAAACCGTAAACCATTGCATCTTTATAAATTCCCTCCATTATGGAAGCATTAAACGAGAGCGCGGTATCTTGATGGATTTCTCCGTCACACTGGGAGTCACTGAATCCATGTGAGCTGTTAATTATTCAAACAGGTTAACCCAGCTGAGCACTTTAATCAAAGCACCGCAGATTAATCTGTGAGACTAACACACATTTTATCAGCTACTATTACATTTTATCATCCAAGAACAGCCTGTGTGATTATTAGCTCTCGCCGCGGAACGTCAAACTGTCTGCTATTTCTGTTTTCACACTAAATTAGCCTCATTAATGATAATTACTGGTACTTTCTTCCCATTTATGCCTTTCTTTGGAACGTGAGTGTGAACTTCATTAACCCGAAAACAGCAGATGTGGCTAATGAGGTGATGTCATCCGTCAGGTCTGTCAAGATGTTGTATGGATTGACTTTTACTGTGATTACTGAAGGCAAACATCTTCAGACTAAATCTCATGCAGTGCATTCTTTAAAATAAAGGTTTCAAACGAGGGTTCAAGTGTAGATTCACACACATCCAAGGTCAAAAAAACACTTTAAATTACCGCATCGCTGAAGTGTCTGAAACGCTTCGATCAAGGATTCATTCTCTCTAAGCCCCGCCTCTCTGAAAGCTGCTCTACTCTGATTGGCCAGAAAGCAAACTCTCATTATCATATCTGAATCTCACCTCTTGATCACAGTCATACGAACTGTAATGGTGCGTTCACAACGGACGCGAATAGCGCGTCAGGCGCGAGTGATTTCAATGTTAAGTCAATGTAAAGACGCATTACGCGCGTAAAAATTCCTGTTGCGCGATTGAGCCGTAGAGCACAGCGTGGTAGACGCGAATACGCCTCATTCGCGCGTATGGCGCGTCAAGCGCGAATGATTTAGTTAGTACTATTTTTGGATTCACGCGTTTGACGTGAATTCGCGCCTGCCGCCCGAGTTAAAAAAATCGGAACTTTGGCGTCAATTCGCGCCGCGTTAACCAATCAGGAGCCTAGCTGCTTGCTCATGTGGTGAGGTATCTGACGCACGTAAATTTCACTTCAAACTTTTGTTTTTACAACCCGGTCTCATCCCAATTCGTCATATAACTGACGTTTTGGGACGTCTTTTGACCATTCGTCAATATACGACTTTTTAGGGCCCCCTTAAACGTCGGTAGATGACGTTATGGGATCCTAACTCTACCCCATACCTAAACCTAACCCTAAACCCAACTCGTCACCTAACTGACGTTAAAGGTAAAGCGTCAGTTGTATGACGACCCGGGATCGTCATCTACCGACGTTTAAGGGGGCCCTAAAAAGTCGTATATTGACGAATGGTCAAAAGACGTCCCAAAACGTCAGTTATATGACGAATTGGGATGAGACTGTGTTAGTTTTTACACGCATCAATTTCTCAATTGCTCTAGACGTAAAGTAATGCGTCAATGTAAAGACGCATTACGCGCGTAAAAATTCCTGTTGCGCGATTGAGCCGTAGAGCACAGCGTGGTAGACGCGAATACGCCTCATTTTCGCGTGTATGGCGCGTCAAGCGCGAATGATTTAGTTAGTGGTATTTTTGGATTCACGCGTTTGATGTGAATTCGCGCCTGCCGCCCGAGTTAAAAAAATCGGAACTTTGGCGTCAATTCGCGCCGCGTTAGCCAATCAGGAGCCTAGCTGCTTGCTCATGTGGTGAGGTATCTGACGCACGTAAATTTCACTTCAAACTTTTGTTGTTACACGCATCAATTTCGCTCTAAACGCGCAAGTGTTCAAGCTAGACGCGGTAGGCGCGAATTTGATGCGTCTAGTTATATGCTTGAACACTTTGAACAAATTCGCGCGTCTAGAGCGAAATTGATGCGTGTAAAAACAAAAGTTTGAAGTGAAATTTACGTGCGTCAGATACTGAACGCACAGTAACGATGGCGTGGGTTTCACCGTATCAATCTCAGAAAGCAGCGTTTACTCGACACGAACAACACGAACCGAACTCTTCCAGTCTCAGATGCTCTAGTGTTTGAGGGCGGAGCTAAGAGACGCTGCTTAGCCAATCATGACCAGAGGCGGGCATTATGCAAATTAGTTACACAAGGTTCAGCAGGAAGTGAGACCGAATCACTGACGGATCGTTTCAGTTCAGAATCACTTCTTTGTTTCAGGAGACAATAACTTTATTTATTTGCACTTTGATCTTTGAAACTTCACTAACCGCTTTATTACGCTGCAGGACATGTCATATCCCCAAAAGCATGACCAATTAACTAGTTAAGTTTGCATTTGTGTAGCCTTTATCCATTTATTTTTTTCCAACTATATTTCCATCACAGCTGGTTTCCTGCTGTTGTGCGAACGATGATTTCCCAAACAGTTCAATTGTTCTCCGTGCGGATACAGACCTGCAGCATTAATTGACCTCTGAAGAGTCTGACTCTGTGTGTGTTTCTACTTCTGCATGGGATATCTTTCCCAGCATGCATTGATTCATTGGGTAACACATGACACCCATTGATTCTGCTTCCAAGAGTGAGGTCAGAATCCTCCTAGTGGATGGTAGATGGTAAATGGACTGCATTTATATACTGTAGCGCTTTCAAAGTGGCCACCACATCGCTTTACATGTTGCCTCACATTATTAAACTTCACACCAAACCTGAACACACACACACACACACACACTGACATCTACACATCAGTGATGAAGATGGATGGACACACTCTTGCCTGTACATCCATCAGTCTCTCATCTCCAGCTGCAGGATCTCCACTGAGCTCGAGTGTGTGTGTGTGTGTGTGTGGTAGTATAATTCAACCTGCGGATCGATACGTCTCTCAGTTCCTCTCCATTTAGCCTCAGAATCCACAGCTGTTTAATGAACCTGATTCGCCGTTTCTTCTCTGATCGGCCCCTAAACTCCCCAATCCTCGTCAACACAACCTTGAAGAGTCTCACACACACACACACACTCAAAGCGTTCGAGTTATACTGAGCTAAAGATCAAATCGCAGAGAAAAGTCATGCCTAAAGGGAGATTTGTTTTTTATGACCCTTCAATTAATCATCAAATATGATGAAAACATTTGATATTTTTAAATATGAAGGATGAACAAAAATACTCGGCCAAACTACAGACAGGTTTTAGTTTAAAAGGCTGAGAAAACATAATCTTATATGTTTTTAGTATTTCGTTGGTTCATGTGGTTGCATATGTTCATAATTTCTTTGTATATGGTCTGGCCAAAAATTATGTAATTAATATTTCAATAAGAGGCTGTAGATGGCCAGATATTAGGGCTGTCAAACGATTAATCTTGATCAATCGCATCCAAAATAAAAGTTTGTGTTTACATAATATATGTGGGTGCACTGTGTATAATTATTATATATATATATAAATACACACACATGCTTGTTTATATTTAAGAAATATTTTCATGTACATTCTGTATATAAATTTATATATAATTTATATTATGTAAAAATATAAATATTTTATATAAATATTTTTTTCTTAAATATACATGCATGTGTGTGTATTAATATATACAAAATAATTATACACAGTGCACCTGCATATATTATGTAAACACAAACTTTTATTTTGGGTGCGATTAATTGTTTGACAGCCCTACCAGATATCACTTTTGTCCTCAACAATATAAAGAGAAAAGCCCCCAGATCATTCTAGCACACTGAAAGCAAAGCATTATAAGTCGATACTGTCCGTTGTGTTCAGTCCGTCCGTCAGTTTCAGGTCGAGTGCCACAAAAACAAAGTCAAAAAACTGCTCCAATTTTCCAAAGCGACTTCTTGAGAGCCATTCAATTCATGCATATCCGAAGCAAACTTGATCACGTATTTCCTGGAAATCAAACCCGTGACCTTGGCGTAGCTGGACAGAAACGAGTGTGTGTGAACCGCTTCTCATTCGTCATCAGGAAAACACCTGATTATGTTCGGGTCAGGGACGTCATTATGTGTGCTCATGTTTTAATGCTTAATTAAACTTTAATGCTTTATTATAGTAAATGAACACATTAAATCGACTGCCCTAATTGTAACGTAAAACTGTCAAGGGGACATTGAGATTATATTGCATTCGCACACAATCCTGCTTGATATGATGAAGAATATTTTACATAAAATAAAATATATATTTTTGGACCATTAGCGGATTATTACATGGCTAATAAATAAATAAAGGGATCATCAGTGGAGTATTACACAGCTACTTAAATTAATAATAATTTAAAATAATTAAATAAATGGGATTTTTCATGGATTTTTACATCGCTACTAAAAATATATAAGTAAATAAATCATTGTTTTATTACACAGCTAAATAAATAAATAGGGGGATTATTAGTGGAGTATTACACTGCTAAATAAATAAATTAATGTAATAAATACATAATGATTAATGGATTAATACATGCCTAATAAAATAAGAAGATTATTACACATATAAATAAGTAATTAAATAGAGGGATAATGAGTGGAGTATTGCTAAATAAACAACAGATCATAGTAAATAATCATCGAAATAATAAATATCAGATCATAAGTGGATTGCATGACTACTAAAACAAACAAATAATATATCAGTAAATAGAGGATCATTAGTGGATTAATACATGGCTGCTCAAATAAAAATGAATAAATAATTTGATTATTACACACAGATAGATAGATAGATAGATAGATAGATAGATAGATAGATAGATAGATAGATAGATAGATAGATAGATAGATAGATAGATAGATAGATAGATAGATAGATAGATAGATAGATAGATAGATAGATAGATAGATAGATAGATAGATAGATAGATAGACAAACCTACCCATCACAAAAATCTTTTGCATTTTTACATTTTAAAAAAATAAATATGATTTCTAAGCTTGTGTATCTCAGTTTATGTCCTCAGGTTCACAGAGTCCCCATGAGTCTTCAGGTTTAAGTCCACACCGGGATAGAAAAACATGTCCACACACACACATAGGATTGGAAAACTTCTGCAAAACGAGGTAACTTGTCCTTGAGAACAGATTGGACTGGCCTACAAAAGTTGATAGAATCAGTGCGATTAATTTTTTTTATCATGATGAAGGATGGAAGCCCATCGAGTGTCTCGCTCCTCATCCGACACGCGAGCTGAGATCGGCCTTTAGCCGCTGAGTTATAGGACAGTCAAACTTCAAATTGTTGTGTATTTTTCACACGAGGTTTTCTCGGCCTGAGCCTGAACGATCACTCTTATCACACACACGAGACCCGTCAGAGATCGCACTGATTCTCCTCTCCTGAGCTTCGGTTTTTACACAACCAGACGGTTTCCTTCTGAGAGGGTTTTGATTAGAGTTTGATCTGCTTGTTCCCGAGGGAATATCACTCAGGCCAAGAACTCCCTGCTTTCTAAAGCTGCGAGAGTAATGGAGATGTAGACTATTGTGTCTGTGCTTATGGAAACGATTAATCAAATATTGATTGTTTTTCCTAGATAATTTAATATTCTGAGGAAAATCTGTACAAAAATAAGGCTCAGATGCGCAGATGTTGCCTTTTTCATGGACTTACAGTTTTTTACAATTGTTAACAAGCGTTTACCAATACTTAAAGTACTTTTTCTAAACTCTTAGAAAAAGTAACACACCTACATCACACAAATAGTCAAATAGTCAATGCCAAAACAACAACAAAAAAGTTAAATAAATATAAACTCTACGTTTCAAAACGTTAAGTCTTTTTCTAAATATACTAACTCTATCAAAACACAGCAAACCCAATTCAAAATCGAAACAGTCAATCAAAACACTATCAGTTTTCTATCCAACCTGTCAAAATACTAACAATTGATGGCATTATTACAATCTTAGACAAAAGCTGTCACTGGGGCTGTACCTTTTCAAAAGTGCCTAAAGGGTGCATATTGGTACCCTAATGGTGCATAATAGCACCTAAAATGTATATATTAGCACCTAAAATGTACATAATAGCACCTAAAATGTACATATTACCACCTAAATGTCCATATTAGCACCTAAAATGTACTTCATAGCACCTAAAATGTACATATTAGCACCTAAATGTCCATATTAGCATCTAAAATGTACATATTAGCACCTAAATGTCCATATTAGCACCAAAAATGTACATATTAGCACCTGAATGTCCATATTAGCACCAAAAATGTACATATTAGCACCTAAATGCCCATATTAGCACCAAAAATGTACATATTAGCACCTAAAATGTACATATTAGAACATTAATGTCTATATTAGCACCAAAAATGTACATATTAGCACCTGAATGTCCATATTAGCACCTAAAATGTACATATTGGCACCTAAATGTCCATAATAGCACCTAAAATTTACATGTTAGCACCTAAAATGTACATATTAGTACCTAAAAAGGACAAAAGTTTTCCCTTTTGAAAAGGTACAGCCCCAGTGACGGCTTTTGTACCTATTTTCTGACAGTAACTGCATCACTTGTTATGTTTTAGTTCTACATGCAGACGATGCGAAATCAATTGTTTTTCTTGCTGCAGAAGTAAAGGCTTTTCAACTAAATTAAGGGTTTGGGACATTGGCTCTTCATCTCTGTCATGCTGTGTTTAAGCACTTGTAAATAAGACCAAAAGCATCCATGATGTTGGGCTTGAGTGAAAAGAAAATTTGAGCATTTTAGAAATGTGTTAATTGACTGCATATGCGTAAAAACAACATGAATTGTGTTAATGGTGTGTTCACAAAAGACAGATGTTGTGCTAATTGTGTTTGGAGTTTTGAAAACGTGAATACAAATTGGGCAACAGGATGTTAGCGATTGTAAACAAAAACTGTAATGAGATCTTACTTAAATTAAGAGACCTTTCCAAAAGCGGAGACAATTGATATCAGAATAGAGCTATAAAATCTGATTCACACAGCTGTGATGATTGTGTGTGTGTCCATGATGACAGATGAGTGGAGGAACACGAGATGCGAATCACAACAAACTAAAAGTCCTCATCAACATTCAGAGCTGGATATCGGTAAGCATGAATCAGCATCAAATCTGAGAACAGAATAAAGGTTCAGTATGCCTATAAGAAAACAGCAGAAAGAACATGCAGTAATGACGGTGAGCAGATGTAAAATGCTTGGCTTGAGTCTCCAGGGTCGATGTCAGGACATGCTCATCCCTGATTTACAGTTTTGTCAGTCGCTAACAAGCGTTTGTACAACCAGTTGTCACATTTTCAAAACTCTAAACACAATTATCCCAGCATCGGCCTTTTGTGGCCATACCACTCACACATTTCATGTCAGTATACAAATGATAACAACACACACCATCCCACAATAGCAAAAACAATATTGCAAACCTTAGATACAGCATAAAAACCTCTTATCAGTTCAAAAACAATATATCTCAGCTGATGATAAACAGACAATTGAATAATTGACCCACAGCTTATTTATGTTGGGTAAATTGGGCCAACTTAGACTCAGTAGTAGGGGTTATTTTTGTTCTATTACATTGACACTTATACAGTAAAAAGAGGACTTTGAGGAGTAATGTTTTTGGAAACAGAAAAAGACAAACATTGTAATGTCTGGACGAGGAAGAACAAGGGGCCCAGGGAGAAGAGAAGGAGCAGTGAGAGATGCAGTGAGATACAGTGACAGATGCAGTGAGAGATACAGTGACAGATGCAGTGACAGATGCAGGGGGAGATGCAGTGAGAGATACAGTGAGATGCAGGAGTAGTGAGAGATGCAGTGAGAGATACAGTGAGATGCAGGAGTAGTGAGAGATGCAGTGAGAGATGCAGTGAGAGATGCAGGAGTAGTGAGAGATGCAGTGAGAGAGGCAGTGAGAGGCAGTGAGAGATGCAGGAGTAGTGAGAGACAGTGACAGGTGCAGTGAGAGATGCAGTGAGAGATGCAGTGAGAGATGCAGGAGTAGTGAGAGGCAGTGAGATGCAGTGAGAGAGGCAGTGAGAGAGACAGTGAGAGATGCAGGAGTAGTGAGAGACAGTGAGAGATGCAGTGAGAGATGCAGGAGTAGTGAGAGGCAGTGAGATGCAGTGAGAGAGGCAGTGAGAGATGCAGTGAGAGATGCAGGAGTAGTGAGAGGCAGTGAGATGCAGTGAGAGAGGCAGTGAGAGAGACAGTGAGAGATGCAGGAGTAGTGAGAGGCAGTGAGATGCAGTGAGAGAGGCAGTGAGAGAGACAGTGAGAGATGCAGGAGTAGTGAGAGAGGCAGTGAGAGAGACAGTGAGAGATGCAGGAGTAGTGAGAGAGGCAGTGAGAGCTGAAAAAAAATGATTTGCCCTTTACTGGAATACTTTTGAATGTGAACATTACTACACATGTGGACATACAGTTCCCAACCAAGAAATTTAGTAGAAAAACGGTGGATTGCATGTTTTGCATGGAAATGTCTGTAACACTGAAACATCAAAGTCTATGCCGTTTTTGTAATGTCAACAATAGCCAGTATTTTGAAACCTGGTGTACTTTGATTGACTGCATGCACATTGTGAAGTGAAAACAAGTCTTATTCTATGACAGAATATATTATGTCGAGTCAGATTTCCAGTGTTTTGGTAAAGTTAGTCTGTGTAGAGAAAGATGTGTTCTATTATTATTATTATCTAACATTACATATTTAACAAAAAGTGTTTTTGAGAAGAAAAATATCCATTTGTCCAATTGTGTTTTGTAGGTGTGAGTCTGTGTTAAGAGTTTAGAAAACGTATCTGAAGTATGTGTAAGTGCTTGTTAGTGATCAAAAAAAAAACTGTAATTGCCCTCTCACTGTCTTAGTTAATTGCCTTTGCATTCTGCAGATTCTCTCTCTGTATCTCCAGGCCGAATGCAGAGTTTGTGTTTTATTTATTTAGGTTCTTCGTTATTTTTGGGGTTATACATGTCCATGGCTCGAGTCATGAGGGCACCGGGATAAATAAATGATTTATGAATAAATGTAAACCTAACCAGAGACACAAGAAGCAAAACCAGACGGGGGACACAGAATATATTATTAAAATATCCCCCAAACTGCTTTACAAATGCTAAACTCACACGCAAATCAATTTTAATTCACTTGAAATGAAAAGCGATGCAAAGCCGAGAAAATAAAGTGGCGTAAAATTACAAATGAGATCATGAAATGAGATTAAACCTGTAATCTCACTTATGTCTCCTCTAGTTTCAGAAGAGATGCGTCATATTGCAAAGTTTGTATATGCTTTTAGCTATGCAGAAAGAAAGTTTCGATTTTTTTTTTCCTCTGGACAAATCCATTAATATTTCATACAGTCGTGACACGCAAGGCTTCTTATGCAAATGTGTCAAGTGTTTGCACAATAAAGATGTAGGCAGCTGAAATAAGGAAAACAAAACAATTTTTCATCCCAGAGTCGAGAGTACAGCGGCACGGGCGGCCGTGCGAGGAGCTTTCAAATGACTTATTCTGACAACATCCAATTACAAATGATAGCAGCATATACTTCAGATGATTTAACCGCTGCATTTACACCTCAAAGCTCACAGAAACAGTTCAGTGGAGAAAATCTGCAAATGAAAAACAAATAAAAAGAGCCACACTTGCCTCTCGCAGCTGGAGAGATGCATGCGTTTGCTTTTGTCTGAATTACCCAATATTTTACACAAACTCTCGGGCGAGAAAATGCACGACTGTATTGCGTTTCACTAAATGTTGCATCATGCTCTTTGAAATATGGTAATTCCCCATTTACCTGCGAGTTACAAACACCCTCGTCTTGCTTATATCTGTGGCTGTTATTGATTGCAATGTATTGTTAATTTTGACTTCCATCCACTCTCAGATAAAAAGGTACAAAAGCTGTCACTAGGGCTGTACCTTTTCAAAAGTACCTAAAGGGTGCATATTGGTACCTAAATGGTACGTATTAGCACCTAAAATGTACATAATAGCACCTAAAATGTCCATATTAACATCGAAAATCTACATATTAGCACCTAAAATGTACATAATAGCACATAAAATGTCCATATTGGCACCTAAAATGTATAAATTAGCACCTTAATGTCCATGTTAGCACCTAAAATAAATAAATAAAACACCTTAATGTCCATGTTAGCACTTAAAATCGACATATTAGCACCTAAAATGACATAATAGCACCTAAAATGTCCATATTAGCACCTAAAATGTATATATTAGCACCTTAATGTCCATGTTAGCACCTAAAATCTATATATTAGCACCTAAGATGTACAAAATAGCACCTAAATTGTACATTTTAGCACCTAAAATGTATATATTAGCACCTTAATGTCCATGTTAGGACCTACAATCTACATGTTAGCACCTAAAATGTACAAAATAGCACCTAAAATGTCCATATTAGCACCTAAAAAGTATAAATTAGCACCTTAATGTCCATGTTAGCATCTAATATCTACATATTAGCACCTAAAAAGTATAAATTAGCACCTTAATGTCCATGTTAGCATCTAATATCTACATATTAGCACCTAAAATGTACAAAATAGCACCTAAAATGTCCATATTAGCACCTAAAAAGTATAAATTAGCACCTTAATGTCCATGTTAGCACCTAAAATCTTCATATTAGCACCTAAAATGGACAAAAGTTTTCCCTTTTGAAAAGGCACAGCCCCAGTGACGGCTTTTGTACCTTTTTTTCTGAGAGTGTAGGAACATATATTTCTTTTCATAAGGGTGATCTCGAGAAATTACTCGTTAGTGACCATAAGTGGCACATTCAAAGTTTTCAGCGCTTTGCAAGAACTAAGAAAACTAAGTCAAACTCACAAATAGTCTTCATAAAAGAAATGCATTGGACATCCATCAGTGTGCAACGCAGGTAATGCGGTTTCAATTACTTTGGCTTTAATAAACAGTGACGCCGTTCGTGTTTATGCTAAATAAGCTCACCATCAGCAAAAACACGAACGGTTGGGTTTTCTCAGACTATGCCGAGTCATCATAACATTTAACATTTAATAAAATGTGTTGCATCTCTCCCATAAATTGGAAAAGCATCAGCTCTTGCAAATTTCATTGGAAATGTCTCATTGTGTTGCCGCTTTGGAACAGTATGTTATGTGAAACGCGCTATACAAAATAAAACTAAATTGCGTTCTTTTGTATAACAGTGTAACAGGTGCCAGGAACCCAACAGGAGACGAGCAGAACATAAAGATGACCGTCACACAGCAGGACACTGAAATTACACTGTTATCAACCAGGCTTTTTCACTAAAATTGCACACCACCATCCAACTGGGTCAAAGCACATCAGCGATTACTTCTTAGAGGCGAGAGGACCAGCGAAAGTGATGTGAAATCTTACAGGAGTGATTGCATCTCTCGGTTTATGCGCTATATCGTATATTGCGAGACGAACAATGATGCTTATTTCCATGTGAAGTTTGATTCTGGATGAATGTGATCAGTGGAAATCACCAGCTCCGATCTGATTGGCTGCCGTTAAGAAGGTCAGTGGTATCACATCTTTGACTGATATTCATTGTGGTTGCACGCAGAATACTTTTAATACTAATTTATTAACCCCTTAACTGTCACCGTCCCGGTACCGGGACACCTAACTTTACTTCACTATATTTCTATTAAATCCTAATCTAATTATGACAAATTATATATCGTTGGAAAGGTCTAAGACTTCTAAATAGATATTCTACCCCTGTTTTGTGTTATAAATTATGTAGGAGGAGTAAATTATGAATTTATGACAAGAGTGCACCTCAAAATATCTGCATCATAACAGGAGTTTTGACCTTTGTCACAAAAAGTCGATGCACCTAATTTTAATCATTGAAAATTCTGTTTTTATGCTAAAAGGTTCCAAATTTTATGACAGAATTGATATTTGGACAGAAATGTATTAATTTGTTAAGGCAGAATGTATACAACTAAATTCAATGGAATTCAATGGCACCCGGTGGCTATTTTTGGTACTACGCCTAAACAAAATCTCATGGGAACTTCAATTTTTGTGATATCAACTTCAAATTTGGAACATAACTTGGTTAGATTTATGGCTTTGATTTTATAATAAAAAATATTTTTAAAATATTAATTTTATATAAAATAAAAAATATATAGTACAGTATATTTGATTTACTGTCAATTTAAACTTCCATAACTTTTTCATACTTTCATTTTTTGAAGTGTTTTCACTTCAGCAATATTCTGCTGAGTGTTTTCTTTAAAACAAGACCAAACTTGGGTATGTTCCAAAGCATTCTTAAATTAGAACAATTTAAGTTTGAATAGTGCATTTTAACCCCTATTCTCCAAAAGGGGGGACAGCTAAGGGGCTAAAGCTGCAGTCCGCAGGTTTTCCTCTTTGTCGCCCTCTCTGTTCAAAATCTGCAATTGCAAGTTAATCGAGGGATTATCAACTTTACGTGAGTTGTGCCTCGGCTTGGCACAGCATGGATGAACACGATATTTGAGGAGAGTGTGTGTGTCAGTTGCCGCTGAAAATTCATACTTAAAATAATAGTAATATGTGATTGTGAACGCCATGGATGGAGATGAGGATGTAAACGCTCTTTCCTGATATAATACGCAGTAAATGTCTGGACTCGACTTGTTTGAGCAGGGGGCTTTGATTTATAACACACTAAAAAAATGTTGGGTTGTTTCAACCCAAATTTGGGTCAAATATGGTCAAACCCAAATGTTGGGTTAAAAATGTAATTAAACAAATTTATAGTTGAAAGTGAAGGTTGAAATTTTTAAATGACATTTTTGACCCAACATTTTGGGTTTGTCCATATTGGACCCAAATTTGGGTTAAAACAACCCGATCTCACGCGGGAATTCGTACGAATTTTACGAGGTGGCTAATTCGTAACAATTCCTACGACCTCACTCGTACAAATTAATCTGATTTTTGCTAAATCGTACATATTTTACGAATTGGCCAATTCGTATAAATTCGTACGAATGACCTACCCCTGACCCCACCACTAAACCTTAAGACAAATCGTACGAATTCGTACGAGTGAGGTCGTATGAATTAGTACGAATTAGCCACTTTTTAATCACTCGTACGAATTTGTACGAATTGGTCGTGAGATAGCGTTGGTTAAAACAACACAGCATTGTTTAACCACAATCCATTGCGCTTTGGAGGAAGAACTACAAGTAAAGAGTGTTAAAAAACTACAAAACATGGTGGAATCGTGACCAACGGTGAGAGGTTTAGATAAAGACTGGTATAAGTGTCTTTTCTAGAAATGCCGTAGAAATAGAAATAAGAAATACGTTTTTAAAATATCTTTTTATCTTTATGTATCTTTAAATATCTTTTGTGCCAAAAGTCTCCGGATGGTCTACTATGCTCACTACAACAGCTAATACTACACTCTAAAAAATGCTGGGTTGTTTCAACCCAAATTTGGGTCAAATATGGTCAAACCCAAATGTTGGGTTAAAAATGTAATTAAACAAATTTACAGTTGAAAGCGAAGGTTGAAATTTTTAAATTACATTTTTAACCCAACATTTGGGTTTGTCCATATTGGACCCAAATTTGGGTTAAAACAACCCGATCTCACGCGGGAATTCGTACGAATTTTACGAGGAGGCTAATTCGTAACAAATCTTACGACCTCACTCGTACGAATTAGTACAATTTTTGCTAAATCGTACATTTTTTACGAATTGGACAATTCGTATGAATTCGAATGATTGACCTACCCCTGACCCCACCCCAAACCTTAAGACAAATCATACGAATTCGTACGAGTGAGGTCGTATGAATTAGTACGAATTAGCCACTTTTTAATCGAATTGGTCGTGAGATAGTGTTGTCGGCTGTTCCCTAAACCTTCACTCTCCAATCTATCCTAATTTTTCACTCGGGACACAAAGCGAAGCCTTCAAACCCGAGAGTCTGTAATTAGACGGCATACGAGCTCAAAGTCTCCTCCTCACATGATCTTCCATCGGGATAATGATGTCAAGCCGTGTCACATTTGATTCATTTGCGGTGCAGGAGTGAGATTGAGTTTTCCCCATTGCTAACGGCTAGCATCCGATGATATTGGTAACAGATCCGACGCTGCAAAGCTGCTAATTGTGCGTCTTATTTTCTTAAGTGCTCAAATTATTGCAGAGGTGTGTAAAGCCACACCGTGGACATCATGACCTTCCTGTGCTGACAGCCTCGGGTTTGCCTAGCGAACCGTACTTACACGTCTCAGGTGGATCCGTTCGAGAGACAGAGACACGCAGTATTGACGTTATCAGGAGATGACAGATAAATCTGTGGACAAACACTACGGATGGAGATGAGGATGTGAACGCTCTTTGCTGATATAATACGCAGTAAATATCTGGACTTGACTTGTTTGAGTGGTGGGGGCTTTGATTTATAACACACAGCACAAGAACGGTATTATATATTGATGTGTCAAGTTCATAATAGTCTAAACCAGGACATCCCAATACTATCCATCCTAAATAGTGTGTGAGATTAGAAGTAGAAGTGATAAAGTGATCACTAGATAAGAGTGTGCCAAAAGTCTCCGGATGGTCTACTACGCTCACTATGACAGCTAATACTACACTCTAAAAAATGCTGGGTTGTTTCAAACCAAATTTGGGTCAAATATGGACAATTGGTTAAATGATGGGTTAAAAATGTAACTAAAAAAATACAGTTGAAAGCGAAAGCGAAAGTTGGGTTCACATTTTTAAATGACATTTTTAACCCAACATTTGGGTTTGTCCATATTTGACCCAAATTTGGGTTAAAATAACCCAATGCTGGCTTGTTTTAACCCAATTTTTGGGTCAAATATGGACAAACTCAAACTTTGGGTTAAAATGTAATTTAAAATGTATCCCAATGGCTGGGTTTGTCCATATTTGACCCAAATTGGGTTAAAACAACCCAGCATATTTTAGAGTGTATATTCATTTAAAGACCATTTGGTTTTGTCTATTGTTTAGACTGTACCCACAATCCTTTGTGCCTTGGAGGAAAAACTACAAGTTAAAAGTGTTAAAAACTACAAAACTACCTAAATTTGGGTTAAAATAACCCAGCACTCTAAAAAATGCTGGCTTGTTTTAACCCAATTTTGGGTCAAATATGGACAAACTCAAACTTTGGGTTAAAATGTAATTTAAAAATGTAGCCCAATGGCTGGGTTTGTCCATATCTGACCCAAAATTGGGTTAAAACAACCCAGCATATTTTAGAGTGTATATTAATTTAAAGACCATTTGGGTTTGTCAATTGTTTAGACTGTACCCACAATCCTTTGTGCTTTGGAGGAAGAACTATAAGTTAAAAGTGTTAAAAAAACCTACAAAACTACCCAAATTTGGGTTAAAATAACCCAGCATTTTTTTAGATTGTACACTCTAAAAAATGCTGGCTTGTTTTAACCCAATTTTGGGTCAAATATGGACAAACTCAAACTTTGGGTTAAAAATGTCATTTAAAAATGTAGCCCAATGGCTGAGTTTGTCCATATCTGACCCAAAATTGGGTTAAAACAACCCAGCATATTTTAGAGTGTATATTAATTTAAAGACCATTTGGGTTTGTCCATTGCTTAGACTGTACCCACAATCCTTTGTGCTTTGGAGGAAGAACTATAAGTTAAAAGTGTTAAAAAACTACAAAACTACCCAAATTTGGGTTAAAATAACCCAGTTTTTTTAGATTGTACACTCTAAAAAATGCTGGCTTTAACCCAATTTTGGGTTAAATATGGAAAAACTCAAACTTTGGGTTAAAATGTAATTTAAAAATGTAGCCCAATGGCTGGGATTGTCCATATTTGACCCAAAATTGGGTTAAAACAACCCAGCACATTTTAGAGTGTATATTAATTTAAAGACCATTTGGGTTTGTCCATTGTTTAGACTGTACCCACAATCCTTTGTGCTTTGGGGGAAGAACTACAAGTTAAAAGTGTTAAAAAACTACAAAACATGGTGGAATCGTGACCAACGGTGAGAGGTTTAGATAAAGACTGGTATAAGTGTCTTTTATAGAAATGCTGTAGAAATAGAAATAAGAAACATGTTTTTAAAATATCTTTTTTGTATGTATCCGTTTAATGTGTGTTGCATGTTATGTGTGCGTCTTCTGAATGGACCAAGAGTCGAGGATGATGATGATGATAAAGGTGTGAGTGGATAATCAAAGTTTAACAAATCTGTAATAATAATGTGGAGTTTTATAAACATCTGTTTGGCCATTAACATTTAAATGCATCATTGAGCATTAGTATGAGGAGAGTCTCTGTGACTGCATATCAACGTCTGCATTTCTCTCCGATATATTACAGTAAATGTGGAGGATTTCAACTGTGGCAAGATGATTGACAGGCCAGTTCGCTGTGACAGGATGATTGACAGGTCAGTTTACTCTGACAGGACGCAACCGTTAAAGACGCAATTTTATGACGTGATAGTTTGTCCCAGAGCTTGTCTATTCTTCTGCTACACACTCAAAAGTATCTACTTTTTCTTCACAAAAAGAGTAGGGCGTAGTATAAGTAAGCGAATTGAGACGCAGCATATTTTAGGATTTATTTATATGATTCATATCCCTTTCAGAGCGGGATTAATGTAACATAATAGAAATAGATCAGATATCTTTATAAAATACATTTTTCACAATACCATTTCCTATTTTTTAAATTAATAATAGAAATTAAAATATAAAAATAAATTAATTGATCAGTTTAAATAAATAAATAAAAATGAAGATCAAAATATATTAATACAGAAATGTGTAAATAAATAAAATATAGTGAATAATATAACTTGATAGAAACCAAATATTTAGCAAATAATATTTTTTGACATCATTATTATACAGTATTATATATAATGATTGGGGGTGTTTGTCGTTTTTATGGTGTTTTATCTTTTATTTTTTGCAGTGAGTTTTACCGTTGCTCATATTTGATGATTTACTTTCATATTCTATGATTTCAACACGACTTGAAGAGTTTCCGCCTCCTGACTGACTGTTGTCTTGTGTCTGTGACAGTGAAGCATCTCTCATGACTAATGAGATCTCCTCATCAGCAGCGATTGTGTGTCTGAATGTAAATGATGGAGTCAATCAGAGCTCAACGTCAGCTCACATTATGTGAACAAAGTTTGTTTTTGAGCTAACAGCAGGAGATCAAGTGATAAAAAGGGTCTTACAGTACAACCGCAATTACTTGTGTTTGCTCAAGCAAGTGTAGCTATTACTGCTTATATAGATTTGATCAAACCCCTTTCACAAAGTGTTAAGCTTCAGTTAAACTTACTTTAAAAAGAGAATCTTGGAGCACATCAAGACCAAACAACACCTGTTTACCGCTTAATATGCAGGTGGTCCAATTTGACTTGGGCCAGAAAACTAGCTACTTAAAAATAAAAAAACAGTAACATCCTAACTAACCACTCAGAACACACTTGAAACAAGCAGGAGGGCTAATTTGACTTGGGATAGTAAGCAGCTACTTTAAAAAACAGACTTAGTAACACCCTAGCAACCACTTATAACACCTTAGCAACTGCATTACAAAACCAGAATATAGAAACATGCAGGTGGGCTGTTTTGACTTGGGCTAGTAAGCAGCTACTTTACAAAAAAAAACACCTAGTAACACCCTAGCAACCACTTAGAACACCTTAGCAACTGCATTGCAACACCAGAATATAGAAACTTCCAGGTGGGCTTTTTTGACTTGGGCTAGTATAGGCAGCTACTTTACAAAAAAACAAAACAAAAAAAAAACACTTAGTAACACCCGAGCAACCACTTAGAACACCTTAGCAACTGCATAGCAACACCAGAATATAGAAACATGCAGGTGGGCTATTTTGACTTGGGACAGAAAATTACTTAAAAAAAAACAGTAAGGCCCTTGTAACCACTCAGAACACATTTGAAACAGACAGGAGTGTTATTTTGACATGGGATAGTAAGCTGCTACTTTAGAAAAACACTTAGTAACACCCTAGCAACCACTTAGAACACCTTAGCAACTAAATAACAACATCGGAATATCATAGAAACATGCAGGTGAGCAATTTTGACTTGGGCTTGTAAGCAGCTACTTAAAAAACAATTAGTAACATCCTAGCAACCACTTAGTAACACCCTAGCAACCACTTAGAACATCTTAGCAACTAAATAACAACATCGGAATATCATAGAAACATGCAGGTGAGCAATTTTGACTTGGGCTTGTAAGCAGCTACTTAAAAAAACAATTAGTAACATCCTAGCAACCACTTAGTAACACCCTAGCAACCACTTAGAACACCTTAGCAACTAAATAATAACATCGGAATATCATAGAAACATGCAGGTGAGCTATTTTGACTTGGGCTAGTAAGCAGCTACTCAAAAAACCACTTAGTAACACCCTAGCAACCACTTAGAACACCTTAGCTACTGCATTGCAACCACAGAATATTATAGAAACATGCAAGAGGGCTATTTTGCTAATAAGCAACTACTTAGTCACAACCTAGCAACCAAATAGCAACACACTCAAAACAAATAAGTACAGTTTTAGCATAATGGTGGCACACATAACATTTTCTTGAATGCACAAATGTGGTTTATGCATATAGTTTATGATTGTTGCAGAGAAATGGAAACTTTTTTTATGCTTGGTGCCTTTTATATAGTGTCACCCCTAGTACAAGTCAGTGTTCACCTGATAGGCTCATCTCTCTCACTTGAAAAGCAGCTTTGTGTCTGACCCGAAGCGGCTCGAGTTGTCCTGACCCAGCACTCAAAGACAGGAGCCATCCGACGGCTCTTTCATGTTCTCTTCCTGCGCCGTGGCCTTTGTTCGGGCAGAGGAGGAACAAACACGCTGTTATTGAGGACACAACTAATACTCTCCTCCCGTCTATTGTTTCTTGCAGAGCTTTACACAGACGGGCTTGGCTTCGAAAATGTCATAAAAATGTCATGATAGTGTGAATTCACTTCTCTGTTCTTATTCTTGCTTCAGTAAAGCTTCAGATATTGATTGTACAAAACTCATTTACACTTGTATAAGGTTCAAATTATGGCTATGATTAGTATAAAGGGGGTCAAATTGACCCTAAATGTATTTCATAAATCTCACCAAAAAAAACCAACAAAACACTATAAAAAAGAGAAGAATTACTTCTCAAACATTACAAAAAATAAACAAATATATATATATATATATATATATATATATATATATATATATATATATATATAATTAGGGCTGTGCAAAAATGAATTGCGATTAATCGCATCCAAAATAAAAGTCTGTGTTTACATAATATATTTGTGTGTGCTGTTTATAATTATTTTGTGTATATAAATACATACACATGCATGTATATATTTAAGAAAATGTGTTATTCATATATAAAATATTTATATTTATATAATATAGATTACGTATTTATATATATATATATATATATATATAAAGAATTTAAGCACAAATTCTTAAATATATACATGCATGCATAGGTATTTATGTATACAAAATAATTATAAACAGCACACACAAATATATTATGTAAACACAGACTTTTATTTTGGATGCGATTAATTGCAATTAACTTTTGCACAGCCCTAATATAAATATATAAAAATATTAACTTTATCAAAATAAGTACGAAAAGCACTTTTTCTGTGTGCTTATTGAACATTTCAGCATGTGCATGTTCATGACCCTAAATGAGAAAAAGTCATAAAAATATGAAAAACATCATTGGTTAAACAGAATTTCTGACAACTAATACAACAACAACAAAAAAAATAGTATAATTGTTAAAAAACTGGTTTCCTTCTCATATTAATTATACAGATTGTGGTGAATACACACAAGAATTGTGTAATGAAATGCCAAGGTCATAAACCTTGTTTGCAGAGAGTTTTTTTTCTTTCTTACCCAATTTTTTTCTTGTTTAAAAAAAACTATTTTCCATTAGGGTAAGAAAATTAAACTATTTATGATAAGTTTTTATCCAAAATTTTATGTAATTGTTTTAAGGATGCTCAGACATTTTTAATGAAAAAAGCCAGATAATTATTTTCTCCTAATTGTCCAAATTATAAAGCAACATGGAGGTATGCATTGCAACGAGCTCTGTAAAAAACAATCAAAAACGGCAGACAGACACAAAAATATTTCGAATTAATACAGAAAAGTCCTGATAAAAAACAGTCTAGCACAATAAATATGTGTACATTTTATGTATAATTACCATAGCAAAATGTTAACATTAAACTTGAATCCAGTGCACCGAAGGCCTTTCCATGAAGAGCATTAGCATTACAAAAAATTTATATGATTTTTCAAGAGAGTCAGGAGTGAAGCTGAGTGATGTGAAACTGAAGAGGAAAACGTGGCCATGCAAATGCAATAAGTGAGATTAAGTACAGAACATTTAGCTAATATTCTTATTAAGTTATGAAAACATTATTTCTGAATGTTTTCATAAAGTTCAAAACATTTAATGAAAAAAAGTATTGGTAATGCAAATGTTAAACATTCCCTTTTATCATTCTTCAACCATTATATGCATTATATGAATATGAGTTATGAATGTTATCGGAATCAAGTAGTAAAATAAAAAAAGATAAATGTTCAATTTTAAATGCTAACATTTTGAGAACATTATTAAAAACCAGATGCCAGATTACTGGTATAACTTTTTTCATATCTTTGAGAGAACTTCGCCAGAACGTTCCCTGTTAGTTTGGCATTTTCAGGACAACACAGCTCATACTACATATGATGGATCTATTGTGGCTTCAAAGACACTTCTTTATGAAAAAAATGTATTTTCGATATTTTTGAGTCTTTCAGAATAATCACTGTTCACTTAATGCATCGAAAAACATGCACTTCATGAATCAGTTGTGATCTTCAAAGAGCTCGTTCTTCTGCACAGCACGAGTCGCTGTCATTTACTGTGCTTTATGAATATCATTTGATGTGGATGTGCAGAACAGAAAACTGTACTACAGCATACATTATAAGTGTGTTACATACATTATGATGTTTCGGTATTAATCAGGCCATAATTACTCTGAAAGAGATTTAAAAAGTAACAGTGGAAAAACTACTACAGTTAAAATATCAAATACATTATGGATGGATATGGTCTGCTTCTGAAAAGGAAGAATCTTTTAACTATAATCAAGATTTGAAAGGATGTAGGAGTTTAAAAGACCTCGTTTAATAATTCTATCAAATAGCACAGTGCAAGTGAATCCAGTTAGGGATCTGTCAAAGTCATTACTGTAACCTTGAGCTGTTGGAGTGTCATGTTCACTTAATGTCGCACTGTAATGGAAACGGATCTTCTGGAGAGGAAGAGAAAACCTTCTTTCATGGATTTTTTCGGATACAAGAACACTGAAAGAATTCCTTTCTTTGTAATTTTCCAAACTCAATTCTGAGAGCAGAATCATATATACTGTATATGGAGAGAACAACAGCCTTAGAAGAGTTCAGTGTTCAAGGTCACAACCAGCGGGATCCAAATCCATCAGGAAAATTCAAATTCAGTCTGTAACTTTTATATGACCCTCTACACCTCTTACTTCTGCTGAGATTTGGCCCAAAAATGAGCACCGGGTAAAAACAATGGGAATGTGAACTTTTTTATGTAGACAATACCGTTTTCTACTTTTATTATTTAAACTTATGCACTGTAATCAACTTTGTAGTGTATGCATTTTACACATTTATTTTGTCATTATGGAGTGTGTTTTACGGAAGCATCGTTAGCCAACTATGGCAGTATCTCATTGCAGTACACAAGATCCAGGGGGCGGAGTCGGATCCAGATCTGAGGGGTGGAGTTGGGTAGGTTTAGGGGTGGGTTTAGGGATCATGGGTTGAGTTGGGTAGGTTTAGGGGTGGGTTTAGGGATCATGGGTGGAGTTGGGTAGGTTTAGGGGTGGGGTTAGGGATCAGAGGGTGGAGTTGAGTAGGTTTAGGGATCAGGGGTGGAGTTGGGTAGGTTTAGGGGTGGGTTTAGGGATCAGGGGCGGAGTTGGGTAGGTTTAGGGGTGGGGTTAGGGATCATGGGTTGAGTTGGGTAGGTTTAGGGGTGGGGTTAGGGATCAGAGGGTGGAGTTGGGTAGGTTTAGGGATCATGGGTTGAGTTGGGTAGGTTTAGGGGTGGGTTTAGGGATCATGGGTGGAGTTGGGTAGGTTTAGGGGTGGGGTTAAGGTTCAGGGGGTGGAGCTGGGTAGGTTTATGGGTGGGGTTAGGGATCAGGGGCGGAGTTGGGTATGTTTAGGGGTGGAGTTAGGGATCAGGGGTGGAGTTGGGTAGATTTAGGGGTGGGGTTAGGGATCAGGGGGTGGAGATGGGTAGGAAAAATGCAAAAAAAATGCAATGATCATAAATAAAATTGTAGATTTAAAATATATGTATATAGGGGTGAAATGTGACTTGTAAATTGATTAAAGCACACTTTTCCTCATACTATTTTTAAGAGTAGGACGTACAGTTAATTCCATTCTGAACACACACTCGTTGTGAGGGAAACTATAAAAAGAGCAGCAGAGAAACTGCATGAAGACGAATGCTCTAACAATGAGCAGATAATTCTCACCGTCATGAATGCACAAACACACACACTCTTCATCTTCAGCTGATCTTAATGTGCGCAGATGGCGTGGCGGAGCCTCGAGTAACACACGCAAAGTGATGTACTTGTCTCGTCCAATGAGAGCGCTCGTTTAGAACTGTCATCCGCGGACAGATGATTAATTACTGGTTCTGCGGCTCCACACGGACGCCAGCCCTCGACTGCACCAGACAACAACAACAACAACAACACAACTACACAACTACACACAGACCCACTCCACATCCCTCCTTCAGTCCTTCAAATCAGTTACGATGGTAATTCCAGCGCTCGGTTCAGTTTAGTTTGACTACGAAAAACTGTAAATGTACATAAATCGAAGAGTATTGAAAGCCAAAGAGAATAAATAGGTCTTTAAAGAAGATCTGAAGGTAGAAACAGAGAGAGATAAACTAATCTAGAGAGGTTTAGACTATAGTTAAGTTTTTCAGTGAGATCGGGCTATTTTAGCCGTAGAAAACATCTCTTCGTGCTGCATGAAATTGCAAACTGTTATTTCTCATCATATTGTTTTAATGTTTTTTCTTACACAGGTTTGTAGCGTCAATGGTAAAATTGGTAATTCTTCCGGTTATTTACCTATAGCGGGTTATTAATCAGCTAATTTCTGCGTTGAAACCAGGGTGGGAAATTAGCACCAGCCACCAGCCAATGGCTGGTACTTTTTCAAAGTGGCGGGTGACTTTGTCTTGTATACCAGCCACAGTGGCAGGTAGATTGTAAAGCATAATTTTATTGGCTACTACTTAAAACATTTCTTGTAACGGATTGGACAGCTTTTGTCAAAGAATGCTGTTGCTAAGTAACAATAATGCACTTTTGTCGAGTAACTAATTTGAATGGTTTTCACCAAATGAGAACTTTATTCCGAAACGTCCATGCGATTGGCAAAAAGGGCAGACCTTTTCGGGACTACATTTGGACGTGCAAGTAAGTAAATTTCTAACTTGAAGTTGTGTTTTGTGATGGCTAGATAGCTATCAATCTTTAGTTTATCGCTATTTAGTTTAGCGATAGTTTTAGCAGCCGTGAGGATAGGAGCCAATAAAGTGGGTGCTCCGGAGCTTGGTTACTAGGGCTGTCAAACGATTAATCGCGATTAATCGCATCCAAAATAAAAGTTTGTGTTTACATAATATATGTGGGTGTAGCGTGTATAATTATTTTGTAAATATAAATAGACACACATGCATGTATATATTAAAGAAAAATGTGTTCTTAATATATCAAATATTTATATTTATCCATAATATTAATTATGTATAAATATATATAAAGTATATACTTTCAGATTTTTCTTAAATATATACATGCATGTGTGTGTATTTATATATACAAAATAATTATACACACTACGCCCACATATATTACGTAAACACAAACTTTTATTTTGGATGCGATTAATCGTGATTAATCGTTTGACAACCCTATTGGTTACGTGTCAGTTAAACTTTTCATCTCCAATCTTATCTGTATTTGTGAAAATTGGAGCTGTCCTGAGTTAAAAGATAGCCTACTTTACAGCTTTATTATTGAGTTAACCCTCTGGGGTCGGCAATCGCGCTGGCGCGTTTTGCTGGATTTTTTTCAATTAGCAGCAAAATACACTAAAATACTCCATTATTTATGGCCATACAGACTTAACTAATATTAAAAAATAAACTGTAAAATAACCATGCATAAAATTCTCTCCAAAATACAAACATGTACATACATGTTGCTCACATATTATGGTTGCCCTGTTTGTGCGGAATTGTGCTATTTTTAAGGGCGTACGCCCGTGAGCATCCACAGAGGAGCCAATTTGAAGATGAGGAGACGTCTGAAGATGATGATGACTCTGAAGAAGACTAAAGTGACTTTTTTCACATCACTTTTTATTGATTTATTATGTATTTATGTTGTATTAATAATAATAAATAAATAAAATTATTATTTTTTTATTGTCTGTCCAGTAAATCTGAACAGACAATAAAGTTAATGAAATCAAATCGTATCAAATTAACTGAAGCAATTCAAGATATGCTAGTGCACTTTCTTTTATAAATTTGAATTTCGGAAAAAGTGGCTGGTAAAAAATATAATTGGCTGGTAAAATTGGGCATCCACCAGCCACTGTGGCTGGTGGGCAAAAAAGTTAATTTCCCACCCTGGTTGAAACACACAAATGTTCAGGAGAAGATGCTTCCGGCGAGATTCGAAAAATATGTATGAATTTTAGTATTTGAGTTAGCACCTTTTTGAAAATTTACCAAAATTTGTGAAATAAATTTTGAAAGTAGATACATTTGTTGCTGGGTGCTTTTGTGAAGATTTTTTTATTTTTTTTTTGCAGGGCTGAAAAGTAGAGAAATCTAGCAACAAATTTGCCTCGTTGGCTCGTGTTTCCTTCGATTCATTATTATGTAAATTCCATAATTATGTAAATTATTTATGTCATTCATAAGTATGTAAATTCCAAAAATATAAAAGATTAAGATTATAAAAATTTTATAAGATTGTTGTTGTTGTTTTTTTTAATTCTTTTATACGGATGAGATGTGTCCTGCACACACACTAGTGAAACAAATATATCTGGTGTCTGAATATTTTTTGGTTTGACTGTGTTTTCCCTAAACAGGAGTTCATTACTGTGGGAAAAAAGAGTGTATAGTGGAGAGAGGTGTTCCTCGAATGAAGAGGCGATGTACGTCTATGTTTCAGCCCGTGAAGAATTACTTTCAGCCTCATTTCCTCTGGAGAGCGAACCCTGTTTCTCCACATCCACTTCAGATTTGCAACAGTGCCTGTCAGATTTCCATGCCGCGAGAGGCAGATTGACACCGAGCAAGCCTAATCAATGCTTCTGAGCGAACCAACGTGAGTGAAAGAGAGGCCTGTCAAGTCACGTCCCGTATCAAACGGAGGCTTTGGAGCGAGAGGGCGATCAATGCTACCTGAGCGACAGCCAAAATATGGTTTAAAGTAGGTTTTGATTGATGGTATTTAGGGCTTATCTGGACACGGGCTGGAGCTCCGTCATAATCTCTGGGAGCAACACTCACACTGGAAACCAGAGCTTTATTATGAAACATATACTGACCATCATCTTTATCCTGAGGCCACCGTGTGTATTAACATCACATGATTGTTTATGTGTGATTTTTCATTTGTTATTTCAGGTATTCTCATGGAAGCATGTTTCCGCCAGAATAAAAAATTTAAAAAAGTAATTGCGACTTTTTATCTTACAATTCTGACTTTTTATTGCACAATAGCGATTTTTCATCTTGCAATTCTGAATTTTTATTGCATGTTTATATCTCGCAATTCTGACTTTATAACATGCAATTGTGTTTATATTTTGCAATTCTGACTTTATCACAAGCAATGACTTTATAAGAAGCAATTATGACTTTATAACATGCAATTATGACTTCATGACACCCAATTTTGAGTTTATAATACACAATCGCAACTTTATATCACACAATTCTGAGTTTATAACATGCAATTGTGTATATATTTTGCAATTCTGACTTTATAACACGCAATTCTGACTTTATAACACACAATTCTGACTTTATAACACACAATTGCAACTTTATATCACGCAATTCTGAATTTGTAACGCGCAATTCTGACTTTATAACGAGCAATTCTGACTTTAACACGCAATTCTGACTTTATAACATGCAATTGTGTGTATATTTTGCAATTCTGACTTTATAAAATGTAATTATGACTTTATAACACCCAATTCTGACTTTATAACATGCAATTGTGTGTATATTTTGCAATTCTGACTTTATAAAATTTAATTATGACTTTATAACACCCAATTCTGACTTTATAACATGCAATTATGACTTTATAACACACAATTCTGACTTTATAACACAATTTTGACTTTATAACACACAATTGCAACTTTATATCACACAATTCTGAATTTGTAACACGCAATTCTGTTTGCAATTCTGACTTTATAACACAATTTTGACTTTATAACACACAATTGCAACTTTATATCACGCAATTCTGAATTTGTAACACGCAATTCTGTTTGCAATTCTGACTTTATAACGAGAAATTATGACTTTATAACAAGCAATTCTGACTTTATAACACGCAATTGTGTATGTATTTTGCAATTCTGACTTTATAACATGCAATTATGACTTTATAACACGCAATTCTGACTTTAAAACACAATTCTGACTTTAAAACGAGCAATTGTGTTTATATTTTGCAATTCTGACTTTATCACAAGCAATTGTGACTTTATAATACACAAATACGACTTTATATCACGCAATTCTGAATTTACAACACCCAATTCTGACTTTATGATTCATAATTGCACCTTAATATCACCCAATTCTGACATTATATGTAAACTCAATGTAATATGTGTAAATTTAAATTATCTTATTCTGTGGCGGAAACAAGCTCCCACAGACCATGATCAGGGGAACATAATGTTAAAGTCACCATGAAATCAAAATGGACAATTCTTGTTTTATTTTAGGGAATATCACAGCATTAATTTTATACGTGGATTTAATTGTGTTTTTTTTTTATGTGCATCATAATCAAATTCTTTGATTACATGTTTACTGGCACAAGGGCAGGACAACCCGTCACTCAAATGAAATTGACCAATAGCAAATTACAACCATCAACAATTCCCCAAACAAATGTATCGGATGGATGGATGGCTCTTTTTCTAACTTGTTTTAAGCATGAAACTCTGAATTATTTTTCAGCAATGATTTTTAAGCTAGTTTACTGCCTCAGTCCTTTTTAACAGAAACGTTGATCCCTTTGAAGAAAAGGCTGCACTGGAGAGATTCTTCTTCTGTATTTATGAAAATCGGGTGACAACATTCATTCATACTTACTGTCGTTTATTTTTAAACTCCTCCATTTTCTGACTTCCGACATGCAGTGATTTATAAAGTACCACACACTTCTCTCTTTGAGAAAGCCAATAAATAACTAGCTTGTAAAAGACTGACAAGTCACTTTGGTGCATTTCTCAGATCAGAATGGAAATTCTCATAACTACCAGTTCAATCCACACACACAACGTTAGGCATTAGTCCATAGCACAAGTCTTCACATGCAAAATGGTTGAACAAGTTGTCATAATATTAGGGCTGTCAAAACGGTTAATCGCGATTAATCGCATCCAAAATAAAAGTTTGTGTGTACATAATATATGTGTGTGCACTGTGTATAATTATTTTGTATATATATAAACACACATGCATGTATATTTAAGAAAAATATATTATTTATATATTAAATAATTATATAATATAATATATAATATATTATATAATATAAATTATACACAGTATATACATGAAAATATTTCTTAAATATATACAAGCATGTGTGTGTATTTATATATATAAAATAATTATACACAGTGCACCCACTTATATTATGTAAACACAAACTTTTATTTTGGATGCGATTAATCGCGATTAATCGTTTGACAGTCCTACATAATATGCATGCACAATTTTCCCAAAGGTGATTATCCTGTTCACATTTCTACTTTTTTTTCTTTTTTTCTTTGTACTATGCTTTCTTTCCTCTCTGTATCGCAGTGACATGGTCTGTCAACAGATTAGAGTACAAACAGTAAAAGCGTAAATGTGAATCTTGTCCAGTCTCTTGCAATCAAACTCCCACACACAAACCTACAATTTATAATAATTGTCATCAAAACTTTATAGTTTACATCAGAAAATCTCCAGAGTACACTGTTATATCGACAATATGACTAAGCAATGTGACTGTGTTATCCGAACACAGACTGGCTTTTGCGGTAAACCACAGTGTTTTGCTATTTGTACGAATTGTTTGGCGAAATGCACTACTGTTTTGCAAATGTCGAGGATGATTCGAGAAATGTACCAAAGCGACTGAGAAAAACTGTAATGTGTTTTTTTTTTGTGGTTGCTATGGTGTTTCTTCCCCTCCAATTTGATTGGACAAGCTGCACTGCCAGAGTTAAAATCCTCTGTGCAAACGCTTTCAAAAACCAAGAAAGTATTAATCAATCAGATTTCAACTCCATTGCAGATCAGCAACTTTACCACACATCTGAGACAAAGGGCTACTAATCCTGAGTCAGGGTCCGACAACAAAACGCAGTCATGCTTTGCACATCTGAGATCTGATCAGAGCTTAAATCCGGCTCTTCCTGATTACCTCAACAGCTCAGCACACTTCCCAATCTCATGCATCAGATATTCACCCGTACAGCGGCTCGCTCGTGTTGTGATGTGTAATGTCACGTGGAGCAGACACCTCGCTGGTGACAAACTCACAGCAGCAAAAGTGCAGCTGGACTGCAAAAAAAAGAAGTGTTTTTTGTTGTGGATGTGTTTGTACCCCAACAATTTCAACTTGAAAGTTGCAATGCTGTGCAGTTGCTAAGTTGTTTTGGGTGGTCTCTAGGGCATTGCCTGGGTGTTTCGAATGGTTGCTAATGTATTGTTATGCAGTTGCTAGGGTATTGATACACAGTTTCTAAGGTGTTTTGGGTGGTTGCTAGGGATTGCTATGCATTTGCTTACACGTTTTGAGTGGTAGGCACTATGCAGTTGTTAGGGTGCTTTGGGTGGTTGCTAGGGCAATGCTGTGCAGTTGCTAAGTTGTTTTGGGTGGTTTCTAGGGCATTGCCTGGGTGTTTCAAATGGTTGCTAATGTATTGTTATGCAGTTGCTAGGGTGTTGCTACACAGTTTCTAAGGTGTTTTGGGTGGTTGCTAGGGATTGCTATGCATTTGCTTACATGTTTTGGGTGGTTGGCACTATGCAGTTGTTAGGGTGCTTTGGGTGGTTGATAGGGATTGCTATTCATTTGATAGGGTGTTTTGGGTGGTTGCTAGGATTGCTGTACAGTTGCTAGGGTGTTTTGGGTCATTGACACTGCAGTTGCTAGGTGATTAAGGTGATTGACTATGTAGTTGCTAGGGAGTTGATAGGGATTGCTATTCATTTGATAGGGTGTTTTGGGTGTTTGCTATGGCATTGTTATTCAGTTGCTAGAGTGGTTTGAGTGGTTGTTAGGGCGTTGCTATGCATTTTCTAAAATATTTGGGTGGTTGACACGTTACAGTTTCTAGGGCATTTTGAGTGGTTGCTAGGGCATTGCTATGCATTTGATAATGTTTTATTTGGGTGGTTGCGACCATACCATATCTAGGGTTGCTATTTAGTTTCCAAGGTGTTTTGGGTGGTTGCTAGGGCATTGCTGTACAGTTGCTAGGGTGTTTTGGGTCCTTGACACCGCAGTTGCTAGGTGTTTAAGGTGATTGACTATGTAGTTGCTAGGGAGTTTTGGGTGGTTGATAGGGATTGCTATTCATTTGATAGGGTGTTTTGGGTGTTTGCTATGGCATTGTTTTTCAGTTGCTAGAGTGGTTTGAGTGGTTGCTATGCATTTGCTAAAATATTTGGGTGGTTGACACTCTACAGTTGCAAGGGTTTTGAGTGGTTGCTAGGGATTGCTATGCATTTGCTAACATGTTTTGGGTGATTGGCACTATGCAGTTGTTAGGCTGTTTTGGGTGGTTGCTATGGATTGCTATTTAGTTTCCAGGGTGTTTTGGGTGGTTGCTAGGGCATTGCTGTACAGTTGCTATCGTGTTTTGGGTTATTGACACTGCAGTTGCTAGGGTGTTTAAGGTGTGGTTGACTATGTAGATGCTAGTTTTGGGTGGTTGATAGGGATTGCTATTCATTTGATACGGTGTTTGCTATGGCATTGTTATTCAGTTGCTAGAGTGGTTTGAGTGGTTGCTAGGGCATTGCTATGCATTTGCTAAAATATTTGGGTGGTTGACACTCTACAGTTGCTAGGTTGTTTTGAGTGGTTGCTAGGGCGTTGCTATGCATTTGCTAAAATATTTGGGTGGTTGACACTTTACAGTTGCTAGGGTATTTTGGGTGGTTGCTAGGGCATTGCTATGCATTTGGTAATGTTTTATTTGGGTGGTTGGGATTTGGTGGATTTGGGACTATACCGTAGCTAGGGTGTTTTGGGTGGTTGCTAGGGTGTTGCTATGCATTTGCTAGCGTTTTTAAAGAAGTTGACACTACACAGTTGCTAGGATGTTTTAAGTGGTTGCTAGGGCATTGCTATGCATTTGCTAATGTTTTATTTGGGTGGTTGGGATTTGGTAGATTTGGGACTATACCGTAGCTAGGGTGTTTTGGGTGGTTGCTAGGGTGTTGCTATGCATTTGCAAGCATTTTTTGAGAAGTTGACACTACACAGTTGCTAGGATGTTTTAAGTGGTTGCTAGGGCATTGCTGTGCAGTTGCTGGGTGTTTTGAGTGGTTGCTATGGCGTCGCTCTGCACTGCCGACCAACAATAATCCATGCAATGACTGCACACCCGTCCTGTCGTTCAATAGATTCAAAATCTAAAACTAGACAGCACATCCACAGTCTGTTCACTGACTATCTAGTGCACACAAAATTGACAAGAAGTCGCTAAATTCACCAGTTCCAGTCTGATTTGTTGCCACTACACTTATGCCATGACATTGTGGGGCCTTATTTTTGGCTGAAATAATTGCTATAGATTTATCTCACCAAATAAACCAAAAAAGCTGTCCAGCTAGTGTAAAACTCAACACGAGTGAGTTCACGCTCAGTGGAGGTGGCGTCCTGATGGCTCTCCAGAGGAAAGCTGTGGTGAACCGGTTGGGAAAGCCTCACAGGTGTTGATTTATGGAGTGAGCCAGCCAGTGTTAATTACAGCTAGAGGGGGGGAACAGCAAATATACAGCTTTCCTTCGGTTCCTCGCTCTATCTCTGGCTTCCCCTCCATCTCAATTACTTCTCGCTTCTGTGTTTTTGAACATTCCTGCCCTTCATACCTCTCCATTCCCAAAAACGTCATCTATATGTTTCATTCACAATGAAAATAAGGTTCATTAGTTAACATTATGCATTAACTAACATGATCTAACAATTACCAAAACATTTGTTACAGAATTTAATAATCTTTGTTAACGTTATTTATAGGGCTGTCAAACGATTAATCGCGATTAATCGCATTCAAAATAAAAGTTTGTGTTTACGTAATATATGTGGGCATAGTGTATAATTAGTTTGTATATATAAATACACACATGCATGTATATATTTAAGAAAAATCTGAAAGTATATACTTTATATATATTTATTCATAATTAATATTATGTATAAATATAAATATTTGATATATTAAGAACACATTTTTCTTAAATATATAAATGCATGTGTGTCTATTTATATATACAAAATAATTATACACACTATGCCCACATATATTATGTAAACACAAACTTTTATTTTGGATGTGATTAATCGCGATTAATCGTTTGACAGCCCTAGTTATTTAATAAAAATACAGCTGTTCATTGTTTGTTCATGTGCATTAACTATTAAAAAAAATCTTGATTTTAATAATGTATTAGTAAATGTTGAAATTAATGATAACTATGATTTCTAAATGCTGTAGAAGTATTGGTCATTCTTAGGGATGGGCAACGATTAATCGCGATTAATCGCATCCAAAATAAAAGTTTGTGTTTACATAATATATGTGTGTGTAGTGTGTATAATTAATTTGTATATATAAATACCCACACATGCATGTATATATTTAAGAAAAATGTGTTATTAATATATCAAATATTTATATTTATATATAATATTAATTGTGAATAAATATATATAAAAGATATACATGCACATATTTCTTAAATATATACATGCATGTGTGGGTATTTAAATTAATTATACAAACTACACACATATATTATGTAAACACAAACTTTTATTTTGGATGTGATTAATCGCGATTAATCATTGCCCATCCCTAGTTACTAAGGTTGTTAACTACTGAACCTTATAAAGTGTTACCAAACTGTCTTCATTTCTTTTTCTTCTTTATTCATCTCTGTCCTCAGACCATGGAGTCGTACCCATGGGCCATTAATTTCATTTCCACAATGCTCCGAAGGAGAACAGGGTCACCAATCTCAAATTTAAATGTAATTTTCCTCTGGGTCCTTGAAGGTGAGATACCAATCTTGCTCTCGTTCTCTTCAGAACTAAACGTTGACCAGCCAATGTCACTGCTTCATAGAGAGACTCGCTGATTCACATCTGAAGGGTGCGGCGAGTCAGAAACCAGAGATTGAAAACTGACTGGCATTATAACCTCTGAATAGACTTATTCCCAAGCTAAACTTCCCGAGACTGACACGGAATAAGAGCTCTGACTGGTCAAGAAGCTTCTTGTTCCACAGAGAGGAAAGCTATAGGGAGATGAGGTGCTTAACCTTCTGTTTGTGATGCGAATGTTTATGCAAAACAACACTGAAAGACAATAGTGTCTATTCAGCCGAAAGTCAGTTCAGGGTTTGTCCAAGGAAAATGGTTTACTAGGATGTTTTCTATTCACTTAAATCAAAAGAACCCATTTTAGAAGTCTCTAGGGTGCTTTGGTTGGTTGCTAGGGCATTGCTATGCAGTTGCTAAGGTGTTTTGAGTGGCTGCTAGGGTGTTTTGGGTGATTGATATTGCTATGGAGTTGCTAGGATATTGTGAGTAGTTGCTAGGGCATACTGGAATTCCCTATGCAGTTGATAGAGTGATTTGGGTGGTTGCTAGGGCGTTGCTATGCAGTTGCTAAGGTGTTATAAAAAAGCTGCTAGGGTTCTTTGGGTAATTTCTGGGATGCAGTTGCTAGAATGTTGTGAGTAGTTGCTAGGGAATACTAAAGAATTTGCTATGCAGTTTATAGAGTGATTTAGGTGGTTGCTAGGGCGTTGCTATGCAGTTGCTAAGGTGTTTTGGGTTATTGATATTGCTATACAGTTGCTAGGATATTGTGAGTAGTTGCTAGGGCATACTGGAATTCCCTATGCAGTTGATAGAGTGATTTGGGTGGTTGCTAGGGCGTGGCTATGCAGTTGCTAAGGTGTTTTAAAGGCTGCTAGGGTTCTTTGGGTGATTACTGGGATGCAGTTGCTAGGATGTTGTGAGTAGTTGCTAGGGCATACTAAGGAATTTGCTATACAGTTGATAGAGTGCTTTGCGTGGTTGCTATGGCATTGCTATGCAGTTGCTAAGGTGTTTTGAGTGGCTGCTAGGGTGTTTTGGGTGATTGATATTGCTATGCAGTTGCTAGGATGTTGTGAGTAGTTGCTAGGGCATACTAAGGAATTTGCTATGCAGTTGATAGAGTGCTTTGGGTGGTTGCTATGGTGTTGCTATGCAGTTGCTAGGGTGTTTTGTGTAGTTGATACTATGTGGTTGCTAGGGTGTTTTGAGTTTTTGCTAGGGAATTTCTAAGTAGTTTCTAGGGTGTTTTGGGTAGTTGATACTATGCGGTTGCTAGGGTGTTTGGGGTTTTTGCTAGGGCATTGCTATGTAGTTTCTAAGGTGTTTTGGTTAGTTGATACTGGTTGCTAGGTTGTTTTGGGTTTTATGCAAGGGCATTGCTATGTAGTTTCTAGGGTGTTTTGCTATGCAATTGTTAAGATGTTGTGAGTTGTTAGGGCATACTAGGGTATTTGCTATGCAGTCGATAGTGTTTTGGGTGGTTGCTAGGGCGTTGCCATGCAGTTTAAAGAGAGTTTTGGGTGGTTGATAAGGTGTTGCTATGCAGTTGCTAGGGCATTGCTATGCAGTTACTAGGCTGTTTTGTGTGGTTGATATTACGTAGTTGCTAGGGTGTTTTGGGATTTTGCTATTAATATGTAGTTGATAGGATGTTGTGAGTGGTTGCTAGGGTCTACTAGGATATTTTCTATGCAGTTGCTAGGGCGTTTCTTTCTCTTTATTGTATTTCACCTATTTTATCACCCATCAGCTTATTTACAGCACAGCTCAGCGAGGCATATGATCGTTAGGAGTCTGGAGTATGTTTATAACTTTAATGTTATAAAGAAGTATGCAAACACAGGCACAAATGCTTCACCAATTTCACAGTCAACAGATCATTAAAGTTTCTATTTGGCGATATACTCATGGTTTTTCCCGATTGGAAAAATAACACTAAAATTTGCAGACCATGAAACGATGTCCCATTTTCCCGGTTTCCCACAGATGATGGGCTCAGCATGGAGCCTGTGCCATTTTCCAGGCATGCTGGTACATTAGACAACGCTGGCAGACCGGCCCTTATGCCTGATCTGAGGACAGTTTTAAAGTTTCCCGTGTAATGCCTAAGGGAAAACTTTGGGACTAGAGAGCAGGCCTTAAATCAGGAGGAGCTGGTACATTACACTCACAGCTGACAAACTCCACGCACTGAGTACAGCGTTCGGCTCATTAGGTTCAGCCGAGTGACAAACTCAGGGAGTTTGATGGTGTCTTGTAGGGTTGCTGGACTCCGATGAGAAATTCATGAGGTCTAGTGACCAAGAATCATTCGGGGCACAACTCAAGACAAGACACTGGTCAATGCTAAAAACACTTAAAGGCACTGGAGTGGAGAGTGAAGAAAAACATAGAGTGCACACAGAAAACTGTCAAAATATTATGTCAAAAAATCTAAAAATGTGGTTTATGTGGTTAAATCCATTTGAATTTATGATTTTAATATGAATAAATTCCTGTGATCTCATTACTCCAGTCTTCAGTGTCACATGATTCTTCAGAAATCACTCTAAAATGATGATCTGAAACATTTATGATTGTTATCAGTGTTGAAAACAGTTGTGCTGCTTCATATTTTCAGGATTCTTTGAGAAATAGAAAGCTTTGTGAAATTATAAATGTTTTTACTGTCACTTTTAATGCATCCTTGCTGAAAAAAGTTAATTTAATTTACGGCTGTGCAAAGATTAATTGCAATTAATCGCATCCAAAATAAAAGTTTGTGTTTACATAATATATGTGTGTGCTGTGTATAATTATTTTGGATATATAAATACATATGCATGCATGTATATATTTAATAATTATTTGCATGTAAATACTGTATATATATATATAAATACATAATCTATATTATATATAAATATAAATATTTAAAATATGAATAACACATTTTTTTAAATATATACATGCATGTGTGTGTATAAGCGTAAAATAATTATACACAGCACACACACATAGATTATGTAAACTCAAACTTTCATTTTGGATGCAATTAATCACAATTAATCTTTGCACAGCCCTAATTTAATTTAAACAAAAGTCTTTGAACCCAAACTTCCCTCTAGTGTACATTAGATTGCACCAATGCAATTAATATACAAACGTAGCCTTACTTTGTAAATGCCAATTGTGAGTAAATATGGGGTTGATGAGTAAATACAATTTTTAGATACATGTATGCTTACAATTTTTTTCTACTTTAATGAATCAACTAAAAAAGAAATAAATAATGCACAAAAAAGAAATGAGGAATACAATATTTGTTTTTGTTGACTGCTCTATTTTACATAATTATGCACAAAGATAAGCAACTGATTTAAAAAAATACATGATTTTAGGTGTGTAAAGCAATACATATTTATTATTGCCATATAATTTTGGACACTGGGTCAGTAAAAAGCAAATGTTTGTTATCGTAAATTGAGTCAAAGCCTAACCCAAATCCACTTTAGCAGCTGTTGAATAACAGATATTATTATTCATAATGGAGCTTGACGAAGCTTCGACAGTCTGGCCTGCGAGCAGAACAAAGAGTCCACTTTCAGATGCATTAACTCTGGAGGTAAATGTCACTTTGCTTTTGACTACACAGAATATTTGGTGTTGATATGAAGCAAAAACATTCAATTAAATACATTTTCGCATGCTATACAGCAATGAAATGTGCAAAAGGGGTCACGCTTTCACTGGCACGGCACAGAGCGAATAAATCATACCGCTGGCTTTAAGATAGCTTAGATATTTCCAGCGCAATTTGTCCCTCTGAGGTCAAATACACTAATAAATAATGTGTGAAATGTGTAGGTTTGCCACCATCCGCAGCTAATTAGCATTCGGTAGATATTTTTATCCAAAGCGTCTTACGGTTCACTAATGAGAGGAACAGATTCTCCTGAACATCTCGGGGTTAAGCGTCGGTCACGAGGGCATGATGGTGACAGAAAGAGATTGTGATCCACACAACTACTGTGTCTGACCTTACAGAAATAACCATGGTTTCCAGAAAAATGTTGCAGTTATTCCACGTTAATCACCAAATATTAGCAACTTTTGGAATATGTCTGTCAATTTGTCTGTCAACAACTTTAGCAACTTGTTTTGTGGTATTTTGACTGAAAGTATCGTTTACATGGTACATTTTTATAAGGGTGAACATGGAAATTCTGTGGTGAACAGCATATTAAAAATTGCTTTCTTTAATTGAAAAAAGAAGAAACTGAAATTAAATAAAACTGTACCAAAAAAAAAACAACACAATTATAAATGTTGCTTTGGCAATTTAGTGATTTAAATTGAGGCACTAAAATTACTAAAACCGAAAGGAAAATATTCATAAAAGTGACTAAAATATAATAATAGCTAATTCAAAGTATTAATAAACACTAAATATTATATAAATGATGGGTGGTGTGCTGTTACTTACACTCTAAAAAATACTGGGTTGTTTTAACCCAATTTTGGGTCAAATATGGACAAACTCAAACATTGGGTTAAAAATGTAATTTAAAAATGTAACCCAATGGCTGGGTTTGTCCATATTTGACCCAAAGTTGGGTTAAAACAACCCAGCATTTTTTAGAGTGCACAATTTCCCCCTGAACACCCTAGCAACCACCCAGAATGCCCTAGCAACCCCATAGCAATGTACTAAAACTACCCAGAACAGAGCTGCAACATTTTGGTGAAGTTGAAGGAAGGAAGGAAGGGAAGGAAGGGAAGGAAGGGAAGGAAGGAAGGGAAGGAAGGAAGGAAGGAAGGAAGGAAGGAAGGAAGGAAGGAAGGAAGGAAGGAAGGAAGGAAGGAAGGAAGGAAGGAAGGAAGGAAGGAAGGAAGGAAGGATGGAAGGAAGGAAGGAAGGAAGGAAGGAAGGAAGGAAGGAAGGAAGGAAGGAAGGAAGGAAGGAAGGAAGGAAGGAAGACCGACCGACCGACCGACCGACCGACCGACCGACCGACCGAACAAAAGAAAGAAAGAAAGAAAGAAAGAAAGAAAGGTCATTTGCCAGCTCCCTGAACAGATGGAGAAGCTTACAGCCAGAATTCATAAGCTCGAACACATTTCCAAAAATGTTAATAATGGCGTTTGTTCAGTGACAGATGTCAGTAATAACGAAAATGAGCTGGAATGTGTGTGTGTGTTTTGTCCTGTCATATAGCATCAGAAACAAACTAAGATCAATGCGCTAGCAGCTTGACCTTAAGCGTGTTTATAATATTAATAAGACCGTAGACCCTGCATTTATTATTAATGTCTCCAGTTCTCTTATAATGATGCCTTTAGACATCCATGGACTCATTTAACAGGCTGTATAATAATTAACCTACCAATTAACCTTCCAGGCCACTACAGAGGATGCGTTAGTAACACCCTAGCAACAGCCTAAAACTCACAAGCATTAAGTTTTGCGGTAAGTTTTGTACAGAAAACTGACTGGAAACAGTGTGCAACGGCGTTTGAGACACGTTTTCTCTTGTTTGGTGTGTGTGTGTGTCAAAAATGTCCGCCCAATCAGCAGCAACACGTACGGTTTCGGCTGGCTAAAAACGCTTTGGTCGTTGTGTCGTTGCCATAGTAACAGAGCCGTGAAATAAACGTGTACCTGAACAAATCCAGCGCCGATGTGTCCTGAACTCATCAGCAAGCCGTCGACGATAACATCTGACAATATCTGTCGGCCTCGGGGATGAGAGACGGGTCAAGGTCAAAGAGCTGTCTGCAAAATATAATAAAAGATAGAATAATTACGGTAATTACATAGTGCTTTTAATGCCTGAAGTACAGATAAAGTCAGAGTCAAACTTATCTGTGGGGATATTCAGTTTTAGGTTGAGTTATAGTAAGTCTCTGTTGTTTTCATGTTTGTTAATTCAAAGTTTGTCCTTGTTTAGGGTGCATACAAAGACAAATGTCCATTTGTGGACAATAAAAGCAACTTTCTAACTGGAGCAACAGTAATATCAATACACAAATCTAAACAAAAGACAAAAAATAAACAGCAATGAGAAACAAAATGACATTTGAACTTAAACTTCACGTCTATACATTTTATACGTTAAAAATTTGTAAACAAAACTACGATTATTGGAGTACGTTTACACAAAAAGATCAATATTTACTTACATAAATTACTGTACTTGCCATTTTTTGTAATTTGTGAATCTTGTATATTAATATGACAAGTTAAAGTCAACATAAAACTGCATTCATAATGTATTTTACTTCCGTTGTTCACAATTATAAACAAGAGTCAATTTTTATTTTGAATTTTCAAAGGGTTAGTTCACCCGAAAATGAAATTTCTCTCAGGAAATTTCTTTCCATTTGACTATTTAGTCACTGGGGAATGAGATCTGTTTGATTAAAACATTTTTCCAAATATCTTCCTTTGTGTTGACCAGAACAAATAAACACATAGAGGTTTGCAACAACATGAGGGTGAGTAAATACTGACAGAATTTTAATGTTTGGGTGAACTAACCCTTTAAATTTATTTTAGTTAATCAAGCAAACCATACTTGTTGTCATGAAGATGCAGATAGACGAACCCAAAAGCAGACTGAACGCTCAATTCACGTTTAATTCAAGACAAAACAGAGAAAACAAAACCCACGAGGGGGCAAAACACAAATAGAACAAGGAATGGATGGCAGACTAGACTATGACTACAATAAACTGACAATTCTTCAAATAAACGTTCACAAAGTGAAGACTCTAATCTATACTCACGAGCAAGATAGCTAAAAAGACAGATTGAAACACATTCAGCATGAATGGGCAATGAACGACACAAGACAGCAAACACAAGGGGATTAAATAGCACTAATGAGGGGAACAGGTGACACGAATAAGGCAATCATGACTAAACCGCGGGAACATTCTAATCTGAAAGATACCCGGATGTGCGATAACTGCAATACATCTCAAATCCGCTAGAGGCCGCAAGTATCCATAGACGTCATGTTAAAATATCCGTTTTCACAGCATCAATTCATGTTTACTGTTATACATTTGTAATCTTCAATATGTTACGCGTGCCTGACAACTGTGAGGGGGATGAATTTTTTTCTAACTCGTTAGTTTAGATTATATTTAGATTTAAAACGTATGACAAATAAGGGCGGTTAACTTCGATTGACAGCTGATAACGGGCTGCGCCGAGTGAATTTGACGTCACGGCCATGATCTGACACAACACATCATACCACCTCTGTATCCTTTATGAAACTTTTGTATTTTTGTATTTCCCAGGATTATAATATTTCCAGTATGGCGCCGCCCATATAAACAGCCTCAAACCCGTTCTTCAGAGAGTCTATGGGTGACGTCACAGACGCTTTGTCCATATTTTTTACAGTCTCTAAAAGATGTTATTTGTTCTTATACACACGGAAGCAAAATTTGTGAATATGTGGTGAATTTCTTCATTTTGCATGGTAAGTAGCCTATTAATTTATTAATAAATAATTAATTAATATAATTATATCCATAAACAAAAATTTGCAAAATGCATTCCAAAATGTAATCTATTTTAATAGAGATTGAATCGCTGAGGAAGTCACTTAAATTAGTTAAAAATAAAAAGAATGATCATTTTTATCAAGCTTGTATATTTAAGTTCAGTAATTTCACTTAACTTAAATATACAAGCTTGATTAAAATTATCATTTTAGAAGAAAATTTCAAATGGCATTTAGAGGCTTTTGCATTTGAACTCTTCATATATATATATATATATATATATATATATACATGCATCAGTACGTTACAAAAATGATCTGGCACTGTGAGGTCTGAAGTGGTTGTTAATCTACCCGAAGTACCAGTGCATTTCCAACATCACACACACACACACTTCCTCTACATTTCCCTGAGGCGGGACACATCCCAGCTCACGCTGACGCCAACGAGCCGATGCTGAATCCGTCCATCCGTGTTTAGAGGACCTGCTGTCTCTCAGCGGGACGCCTTCAAAGACCTGTGACCTTTATCATCACGACTCGGGATACAATCTGCACCGCGGCCTTGCAGGTTCAGTTTCAAGAGACCGAGCTAACCGAGTCAGCGACTGAATCTCCGCAAGCCAGCCTCTGATTCCCTGAAGCCGTCGCCTCACACTGATATCACCCAGCCGCCACTGCACAGCCAGAATAGAAAAGACTGAATGATATGGGCCTTGTGTGTGTGTGTGTGTGTTGGGAGAGTATGAAGGTCAAAAGTCTCTTATCTCATTCCAAGATTGAAAATACCTATACATGCCTTGCACTTTCTTTAATGCAGGGTCCCTACAAAATATTCGGAAACACTTTACTTGAAGGGGTGTGTGCATTCCTTCAATATCATGACATGACACATGCATGTTTATAACAACTGTCATTAAGTGTAATTCGCTCAATTATGACATTTTGAACCCTTAACCGTATACGTGCAACCTAACTTTACTTCACTATATTACTGTTAAATCCTAATCTAGTCATGACAAACTATATATCATTGGAAAGGTCTAAGACTCCTAAATAGATATTTCTGTTTTTTTCTTACAAATTATGAATGAACAGTAATATAGGAATTTATGACAAGAGTGCGCCTCAAAAAAAAATAAAATAAAATCGACTCATTACAGGAGTTTCTGAGCTTTGTCACAAAAGTCGAAACACAGACTTTTAATAATTAAAACTTTGGTTTTTAGTGCTAAGAGTTCATAATAAAACTAATTAATTAAAAAAATTGTATTTTCAATAAAAAATATAAATTTATATTTTAAAAAGTAAGGTAAGAAGTCCTCTAAAAAGAATATTTATATTATATATATATAAATATATATTTTTTACTATATCACATATTTTAGTAGTTATCATAAATTAGGTATCATTTGAAAGCTTACGAACTCAGAATTCGTCCTGTGAAAACCGTTTCGAAATTGGACGTTGGGTTGCCATAGAAACGGTATTTTTTATTAGGCCCCTCCCCTTTTAGGCATCATCTTTCATAATTTATTATGAAAACCTTTTCTAATCTTGACAAAACACATATTGTCAGAAAGGTCTGAGTCTCAAGGTGACTGAAGTGATATTTGGATAGAAATTTATTAATTTGTTATGACAAAATGCATACAAATTAAATTCAATGGAATTCAATAGCACCCGGTGGCTATTTTTGGTACTACGCCTAAACAAAATCTCATGGGAACTTCAATTTTTGTGATATCAACTTTAAATTTGGAACACAACTTGCTTAGATATATAGCTTTCATTTTATAGTAATTTTACAGTAAAACATATTTTGCAAAATATTTATTTCATATTGAAAAATATATATATTAATAAAGTATATTTAATTTTCTTTAAATTATAACTTTCATAACTTTTTCATACTTTAATTTTTTGTAGTGCTTTCACTTTAGTAATAATCTGCTGATTGTTTTCTTTAAAACAAGACCGAACTTAGGTCTATATTCCAAAGCATTCTTGAATTACAACCATTTAAGTTTGTATAGTGCATTTTAATGTCAGCTATCAAAAAGGGGGGTGACAGGTAAAGGGTTAAATGCAAATATGACACTGTTTGAGATGTCTTTGTCATGACACCTTGACATTAGAAGATTTAGAAGAGATCTTAAACGTCTGAACTACCGAATCTCATGAGAAAACTTAACTATTTTCTGAGATGGTGATTATGAATTTCTATTATGTGATTCGTACGGAAATGTTCTTCTATTCTTCTAAAAAATTTCCAAAAGTTGACTTGTTTCCAGTTAGTCTCAAATGAATGACATTTCAACGTATTATCCTACATTTGCTAACAACGTTCTTGCAAGCGTCTCAATACCAGAAACGTTAATAAAAAACGGTCTGTTCAACTAACTTTAGCACATAAACATTATATTTATAAATTGTTCATGGAACTTTTTATTTATTTCTGAAAGGCTTTAGTTATTTTTAAAATGGTACGACTTGTTTCGGGATGTTCAGAGAACATTCAAAATAAACATAATTATCAGTTCAAAAGATAAAATGGAAAGTTTCATGGAAAAAAAGCTCGCATAACCAATATAAAAACAGATTTTCAAGTTCAGGGACATTCAGAAATGATGTTTTTATAACTTGGGAACATTAGCAGAATATTTGTATTAACTGGGTTATTACACGATCTCATTGGGTGGACTCATTTAAGGACTCTAAATCTCATCAAATGTGGAATAAACAACCATCATCAGGAATCCGAACATTATTAGGATTTTATTTGTGAAAGCTTATGATTAGACTTCCCTCTGCTGGTGGAGACGTGCAATAGCACAAAGTCACACACAAGCCTATTGAGATGCACTGCTAGAATCTGTCATGAAATGATGGATGTTCTGAGGCCGAATCAGCTGTATTACAAATCTCTACACACACACACACACACACACACAGTCATAGCGCTCCTGAATTGTCGTCATTATTAACAGTGTGACAGATATGTATGCAGCGGTTTAGGGAGATGTAGGCGGTTTGTGTGTGGGCCGTCACCTCAAAAGAGAGAAAAGACACACACTGTTCAGTTCAGTCAAGTAAAGGGCGTTAAGTGTTTTCTTCATTCATTACATACATTCACTGTTGAAACATCACTTCTATGGGTGTGTGTGTGGCACAACTCATGTCAACGTCTGTTGTTCAGATCATTCCGACAGGTCTGTCTGTTCATGTGGGTGGAAGTGTTTATGTGACACTTCAGTGCATCTCTACACTCAAAGACGAATGCACACGAAAGGACTTACAATGTAATCCATCAGTGAGATTGAGAACTCACACTTTCATCCTCCATCAACATCTGTTCCTGTACGTCAAGTGTGTTTACGCCTCCTTTCATCTCATGTTTGTTTGGTTCTGCATGAGAAAACATTCACTGACTAATTTTAAATAAAAATATATTGGTTTAACTTAAAAAATAAAGTAACCAGGTTGCATTAAAACTTTAAGTTCATTGAAATTAATACAATGAAGGAGATTGATTTAATGATCACTGTAACAAAATAATCCTGTAAAGAAACACTGTAAACTACTGCCATTGGTAGTTACCAGCATCATACTGTAAAATATGGTGTGTTACTGTTTTTAAAATTAACAGCTAAATACCGTTTTGTCAGCTACAGTATATAACTAATTTAACAGCATTTACTATAGCTGACAAAACGGTATTTAGCTGTTATTTTAAAAACAGTAACACACTGAATTTTTACGGTATGATTCTAGCAATCACAGCAGCCAGTAGTTTACCGTTTTTTGACGTTTTTAAAATTAACAGCTAAATACCGTTTTGTCAGCTACAGTATATAACTAATTTAACTGCATATACTGTAGCTGACAAAACGGTATTTAGCTGTTAATTTTAAAAATAGTAACACACCGTATTTTTACGGTATGATTCTGGCAACCACAGCTGCCATTAGTTTACTTTTTTTGTTGTTGTTGTTGTTGTTTTTTTACAGTATTTAGAATTAACAGCTAAATACCGTTTTGTCAGCAACAGTAAATAACTAATTTACCAGCATATACCGTAGCTGACAAAACGGTCTTTAGCTTTTAACTTGAAAAACAGTAACACACCATATTTTTACGGTATGATTCTAGCAACCACAGCTGCCATTAGTTTACCGGGGTTTTTTGTTTTGTTTTACAGTTTTTAAAATTAACAGCTAAATACCGTTTTGTCAGCTACAGTAATTTAACAGCATATAATGTAGTTGACAAAACGGTATTTAGCTGTTAATTTTAAAAACAGTAACACACTTTTTTACGGTATGATGCTGGCAACCACAGCAGCCAGTAGTTTACAGTTTTTTGACATATTTAAAATTAACAGCTAAATACCATTTTATCAGCTACAGTAAATAACTAATTTAACAGCATATGCTTTAGCTGAACGGTATTTAGCTGTTAATTTTAACAACAGTAGCAAACTATATTTTTACGGTATGATTCTGGCAACCACAGCTGCCAGTAGTTTACCGTTTTTCTACAGTATTTAAAATTAACAGCTCAATACCGTTTTGTCAGCTACAGTATATAACTAATTTAACAGCATATACTGTATCAGACAAAACGGTATTTAGCTGTTAATTTTGAAAACAGTAACAAACTATATTTTTACTTTATGATTCTGGCAACCACAGCTGCCAGTAGTTTACCGTTTTGTTTTTTTTACAGGATAATTTTTTTTACAGTCATCTGAGACAAACACAAACATCTCCAAGAGCTGGAAAGTGATATCAGTAAAGCGTGAACATCTCAGAAATAAAGAGATTCAGGTCATGAGTGTCCCGACTCTAATATGAGTTGAACTGGTTGGTGTCAGAACGTCTGGGATCAAAGAGCGGATGTCTTATTGCTGTCTAAGAGACAAAGACAGATGAAAAGATAAAAAGAGGGAGTATTACAGGTTCATGTCAACCTCTGAACCAGGTTATTATCGGAGTCTCCGGGTTATTAAAGGCGGATCCAGAGAGCATAAGATCCTTGTTGTGTGAGGTGAGTCGAACCGACGGGATAAATCACTCAGCGCTCACTCATCTATTGATCTCAGAACTGAAACAGTCACAGGTAGCATTTAACGTGTTGTGTTATCATTCACGAAAGCCTGAGAAAGCAAATTGTTTGTAAGAGATGATGGTGTTTGGGAAGCCAAACTACAACAAACCACTTATTAAATTGTTTTTCCATATTTGTTTTACAGGATGTTGAGGGTGTTACTGCTCCTGTTGGCTGTGGCTGGTGAGATTTATCTGCATCTTATTTATTGATATTAAAATTATTATTCTAATACTCTAATTCCTAAAGGTGATTCTGTCACAAATATTAAAATTGGTACGGTGATGAAAAACGGGGTCTATGGGAAATCTCACATTGTGAAATATTGCCAAAATAATAGTTATTCAATCATTATAAATTAATATTTCTGTCATTTTGTTTCATTTCTCTTTGCTTCTTCAAATGTAACATCATTTTTCTGTGATTAAATGTAGTAAGTTTGTGTCTTTCCTCATTGGTTCCAAGGTTCAGATACAGCATTCTTCTGAACTTTAACCTTTGTCAGGGTATAATGGCATGGCACATTGGTACATTTAATCTTCTTGATAAAATATGTGATTACCTATTCAACAATTGAGATAGGTACAAGTCATAAATCAGTTGTGCTATACAGTGATATGGCTTCTTTCTTCAATATCTTTCATAACTTAATTGAGCTTATATAAAGGTTATGTGGCATGGTTAAAGTAAATCCTGTTCAATATCTCTTTCACATAAAAAACAGGACTAACTTGCATTTAAATCAACAAAAATGCTGCGTATATGAACAGATAAAGTGTTACTTAAAGCCCTTGTTTAATGCATTATAAAGGTTTTTACAATGAACATTATAATAGAATATAAATAAATGTAACCAAAGTTAAAATGCTTATGTTAAATGTTAAAAGTTATATTTGCAGATTCTAAAATTGGTTGTTTGTCAAGTTTTGATGCATTATACACTGTAAAAAATCCAACTTACTGTACATTTTGTTTGACAAATTCTGTTTTTAAAGTTGATTAACTTTAAATCATTACTTAAAAGGTATTTGTTTAGGGTAGCTTTTACTTAATTGTTGATAATAGTTGTATTATTACTATTAATCCTATATTTCATAATGTTTTTATTTCATATTTTATTCCATTGTTTGTTTAAATTGCATGTTTTATTATTTTTCTATATTTGTGAAGTGCTTTGAGATACTTTTTAAAGGCGCTAAAATAAAGTTTATTATTATTATTATTATTATAATTCAACTATTTAACATGAAAACATCTGTACAACTAATGACCCTAAGTTGGTTGCCTTAAACTTTTAAGTTTTCTCAACTTTTTTTTTTACAGTGTACTTTGTAAAGGCATGTTCAATGGATGGATTTTCATAACTGTGCATCACAAGGCAGAATTACTGCATTAAAAAACACTTTTATAATGCATTAAAATACTTTTATACATATGCATGAAAAGTTTAATGATGCATATGTATATTATATATACTAAATATGTTAGTTTCCCCATTTAATTTAAATTACTGAACTTTTGCATGATATTCTAATTTTTCGAGTTTCCCCTGTATGTGCAGGTCTCCATGCAAGACCTCTGCATCGATTCCCAAATGATAGACTGAAACCAAAATGGCTAGACACGGCCCAACATATGATGGAGGACATGAACACTGGCGTGAAACCCAAGAAGCAAATAGCCGTTCCTGTTGAGTTACGCAGACAGGGAACAGAACCATCCCGACGGTTCCTGATGGATCTCAACACTGGGATGCTCAAGAAGGAAGTCAGCGAAATGAACAGAAGAGTTTCAGGCTGTACGTTTGAGTTTGAAATAAGTGGATTTCAAGTTATCAAGTAGATTTTAACCATATTATTTTCTCCACAGTCTACAATCCTCCAGCTTATGGGAAGAGGCAGGGAACAGAACCCTCCAGACGCTTCCTGATGGACTTGAACACTGGGATGCCTTTACATGAAGTCGGAGAAATGAACAGAAGAGTTTCCGGCTGTAAGTCTGCCAAGACATTAAAAAACCCCTCAATGCACACAGAAGATTGGTCATATTCACCTATTTATGTCTTTCTCCCCAGTCTACAATCCTCCAGCGTATGAGATGAGGAAGGGAACCCAGAACTCTCAGGCCACTCTTGTGGATCCCAGAACCGGACAGAAGCTGCCGCCACTATCAGAGCTTCAGAGGAGGACAGCGCCATGTGAGTGTTTCCCAAACATCTACACACACCACATCAGTCATGTTTTAGGACTTAGAAATTATTTAAAACATATATATGCAATATTAATAGTATAGTAATAGTAACGATGGAACTTGTGACCATAGTTGGTTAACGATGTTTTTGGGGAACACACCCCAGAGCTGGTGGACCAGCTGTTCCCAAGCAAACAACAACCAGCATCCCATGCATGAGCATAAACGTGAGATTAGTCTCTTTAAAAAGTCTCCAATTGTTCTTGTTTAACCTTATATAGGAAACTTTTCAACTGCCTGAGAGGTGATAAATCTCATTGTGATTTTTGAATTTTATTCATGGGATGTTTTGAAGTGTGACAGTCTCCATTTGTTGTGGTATTTCTCCAAAAGTGGATGAGTTCAGACAAGAACATGAGCACAGAGCGATCCCCGCTGATCCTTCCAGAAACGTCCTAATGGACCTGAACACCGGTCTACTCAGAGAACACAGGAACGAGTTGGACGGGAGAGTAGCAGGCTGTAAGTCTCACTTTCTAATGGACCATCTACAACCCTTCTGAAAACACCTGCACATATGACTAATAATATTATACCAACAACGTTTTGTCAGAAGAAAAAAACTGTAATTTATAGTTTGATTGCACAATCGAATGTAGAAATGGTTGACGTCACACTAAGAAATTTAACAATGTACATTTCTAGGCCATTGGTTTCAAACCAAATTTGGCTCAAATATGGACAAACCCAAATGTTGGGTTAAAAATGCAATTAAAACATTTATAGTTGAAAGTAAAAGTTAAAGTGGGGTTATAATTTGAAATTACATTTTTAACCCAACATTTGGTTTGTCCACATTTTACCCATTTGGGTTAAAACAACCCAGCACCGTTTAGAGTTTATGTAGAACTTGATTCACTCTAAAAAAATGCTGGGTTGTTTCAACCTAAATTTGGTTCAAATATGGACAAACCCAAATGTTGGGTTAAAAATGCAATTAAAAATAGTTGAAAGTTGAAGTTGGGTTAAAATTAGAAATTACATTTTTAATCAAACATTTGGGTTTGTCCATATTAGACACAAATTTGGGTTAAAACAACCCAACATTTTTTTAGAGTAAATCAAGTTACATTAACTCTTATCAGTGCTGGGTTGTTTTAACCCAAATTTGGGTCAAATATGGACAAACCCAAATGTTGGGTTAGAAATGCAATTAAAAATAGTTGAAAGTTGAAGCTGGGTTAAAATGAGAAATTACATTTTCAACCCAACATTTGGGTTTGTCCATATTAGACCCACATTTGGGTTAAAACAACCCAGCATTTTTTAGAGTAAATCAAGTTACATTAACTCTAAATGGTGCTGGGTTGTTTTAACCCAAATTTGGGTCAAATATGGATAAACCCAAATGTTGGGTTAAAAATGCAATTACAAAAAGTTGAAGATTGAAGTTCGTTTAAAGTTTTAAATTACATTTTTAACCCAACATTTGGGTTTGTCCATATTAGACCCAAATTTGGGTTAAAACAACCCAACATTTTTTTACAGTAAATCAAGTTACATTAACTCTTATCAGTGCTGGGTTGTTTTAACCCAAATTTGGGTCAAATATTGACGAACCCAAATGTTGGGTTAAAAATACAATTAAAAAAAGTTGAAAGTTGAAGCTGGGTTAAAATTAGAAATTACACTTTTAACCCAAAATCTGGGTTTGTCCATATTTGACCCAAATTTCGGTTAAAACAACCCAGCATTGTTTGGAGGGTATGAGTACCTTAACATTAAACAGCAGGAACTTACAATGTTAAGTTTGGTGGCACGATCAGTTTAGTCACTGATGATGATTTCTGGTTAAAGCATAGGAACTTATGATGACATAAATATTTATTATGCAGAACTGCCAGTTCTGAAACCCTGATTGCTTCAAGTTTTTAAGTTTTCACAACTTCTTATTTTTAAGTGTAATGCAACAACAACCAAAACAAAGTCCAGTTGGTCTTTTCAAAAGGTAATCTAGCGTTTTTGCCAGTTTGGACTAATGTTTTCTTTAACCTTCATTAGCAGCCAAATGGGAAGTGGTTTCTGGCTATGAGCACGAGGACATACAAAGCCAAGACTCTTCCGAACGCAAGGAAAACCACGTAGCCGTCCCTGTTGAGTTACGCAGACAGGGAACAGAACCATCCCGACGCTTCCTGATGGATCTCAACACTGGGATGCTCAAGAAGGAAGTCAGCGAAATGAACAGAAGAGTTTCAGGCTGTACGTTTGCAAAATAAGTGGATTTCAAGTTATCAAGTAGATTTTAACCATATTATTTTCTCCTCAGTCTACAATCCTCCAGCTTATGGGAAGAGGCAGGGAACAGAACCCTCCAGACGCTTCCTGATGGACTTGAACACTGGGATGCCTTTACATGAAGTCGGAGAAATGAACAGAAGAGTTTCCGGCTGTAAGTCTGCCAAGACATTAAAAACCCCTCAATGCACACAGAAGATCAGGTCATATTCACCTATTTATGTCTTTCTCCCCAGTCTACAATCCTCCAGCGTATGAGATGAGGAAGGGAACCCAGAACTCTCAGGCCACTCTTGTGGATCCCAGAACCGGACAGAAGCTGCCGCCACTATCAGAGCTTCAGAGGAGGACAGCGCCATGTGAGTGTTTCCAAACATCTACACACACCACATCAGTCACGATTTAGGACTTAGAAATTATTTAATCATATATAAATACTTGCACTTTGGGGCACTGAAGTGCCTTGGTACGCAAAGCTTTGTTTGATGCATTGACGTAGGTGGAACATACTGAATAACTCCTCCCCCTTTTCAAATAGCCAATAGCGTTTAGTTTACCACACAGACATATTAAATGTTTTCCTTCTGTGCAGCAAAGAGCGTTCAAGCATTGAAGACATGCTTATTTCTGACTGCACTATTCCTCTAAATGCTATGTTTTTCTGTATTCTTCCTTTAACAGTGGATGAGTTTAGACAAGACACTGTACACCAGCCGCACGTCCTACATGAGCTCAGACTGACTGAGATGCACAAACAAGGCTCCGAACCATCCGGAAACCTCAAGATGGACGTGAACACCGGTCTACTGAAAGAAAACCAACATAAGATGTCCAGAAGAGTACGCTGTAAGTCTCAAGTTCAAATATCTGAGAACAAGACATGTTGTGCCATTGAATTAAAGCTTATTTGTTGATGTTGAAGATCTTTTCCGATACTTTACACTCTCAGAAAAAAAGGTACAAAAGCTGTCACTGGGGCTGTACCTTTTCAAAAGGTAAACTTTGGTCCATTTTATATGCTAATATGTATGTTTGAGGTGCAAATATGTACATTTTAGGTGGTAATATGGACATTTTAGGTGCCAATATGTACATTTTAGGTGCTAATATGGACATTTTAGGTGGTAATATGGACATTTTAGGTGCCAATATGTACATTTAAGGAGCGAATATGTACATTTTAGGTGCTAATATGGACATTTTAGGTGGTAATATGGACATTTTAGGTGCCAATATATACATTTTAGGTGCTAATATGTACATTTTATGTGGTAATATGTACGTTTAAGGTGCTAATATGTACATTTTAGGTGCCAATATGTACATTTTAGGTGCGAATATGTACATTTCAGGTGCCAATATGTACATTTTAGGTGCTAATATGGACATTTTAGGTGCTAATATGTCCATTTTAAGTGGTAATATGGACATTTTAGGCGCCAATATATACATTTTAGGTGCTAATATGTCCATTTTAGGTGCCAATATGTACATTTTAGGTGCCAATATGTACATTTTAGGTGCTAAAATGGACATTTTAGTGGTAATATGGACATTTTAGGCGCTAATATGTACATTTTAGGTGCTAATATGGACATTTTAGGTGCTAATATGTACATTTCATTAGCTAATATATCCATTTCATGAGCTAATATGTCCATTTTAGTTGGTAATATATACCACTAAGGTACCAATATGCAGCCTTTGGGTATAAAAGTGTATCTTTTGAAAGGGTACAGCCCCAGTGACTGCTTTTGTACCTTTTTTTCTGAGAGTGTACAAGCCAATGAATGGTTGCCTTGCTAGACTCATGTTTTCTTTCACCTTCATTAGCAGCCGAATGGGAAGTGGTTTCTGGCTATGAGCACGAGGACATACAAAGCCAAGACTCTTCTGAACACAAGGAAAACCATGTAGCCGTTCCTGTTGAGTTACGCAGACAGGGAACAGAACCTTCCCGACGCTTCCTGATGGATCTCAACACTGGGATGCTCAAGAAGGAAGTCAGCGAAATGAACAGAAGAGTTTCAGGCTGTACGTTTGCAAAATAAGTGGATTTCAAGTTATCAAGTAGATTTTAACCATATTATTTTCTCCACAGTCTACAATCCTCCAGCTTATGGGAAGAGGCAGGGAACAGAACCCTCCAGACGCTTCCTGATGGACTTGAACACTGGGATGCCTTTACATGAAGTCGGAGAAATGAACAGAAGAGTTTCCGGCTGTAAGTCTGCCATGACATTAAAAAACCCCTCAATGCACACCGAAGATCAGGTCATATTCACCTATTTATGTCTTTCTCCCCAGTCTACAATCCTCCAGCGTATGAGATGAGGAAGGGAACCCAGAACTCTCAGGCCACTCTTGTGGATCCCAGAACCGGACAGAAGCTGCCGCCACTATCAGAGCTTCAGAGGAGGACAGCGCCATGTGAGTGTTTCCAAACATCTACACACACCACATCAGTCTCGTTTTAGGACTTAGAAATTATTTAAAACATATATAACTACTTGCACTTTGGGGAACTGAAGTGCCTTGGTACGCAAAGCTTTGTTTGATGCATTGACGTAGGTGGAACATACTGAATAACTCCTCCCCCTTTTCAAATAGCCAATAGTGTTTAGTTTACCACACAGACATATTAAATGTTTTCCTTCTGTGCAGCAAAGAGCGTTCAAGCATTGAAGACATGCTTATTTCTGACTGCACTATTCCTCTAAATTCTTTGTTTTTCTGTATTCTTCCTTTAACAGTGGATGAGTTTAGACAAGACACTGTACACCAGCCGCACGTCCTACATGACCTCAGACTGACTGAGATGCACAAACAAGGCTCCGAACCATCCAGAAACCTCAAGATGGACGTGAACACCGGTCTACTGAAAGAAAACCAACATAAGATGTCCAGAAGAGTACGCTGTAAGTCTCAAGTTCAAATATCTGAGAACAAGACATGTTGTGCCATTGAATTAAAGCTTATTTGTTGATGTTGAAGATCTTTTCCGATACTTTACACTCTCAGAAAAAAAGGTACAAAAGCTGTCACTGGGGCTGTACCTTTTCAAAAGGTAAACTTTGGTCCATTTTATATGCTAATATGTATGTTTGAGGTGCAAATATGTACATTTTAGGTGGTAATATGGACATTTTAGGTGCCAATATGTACATTTTAGGTGCTAATATGGACATTTTAGGTGGTAATATGGACATTTTAGGTGCCAATATGTACATTTAAGGAGCGAATATGTACATTTTAGGTGCTAATATGGACATTTTAGGTGGTAATATGGACATTTTAGGTGCCAATATATACATTTTAGGTGCTAATATGTACATTTTATGTGGTAATATGTACGTTTAAGGTGCTAATATGTACATTTTAGGTGCCAATATGTACATTTTAGGTGCGAATATGTACATTTCAGGTGCCAATATGTACATTTTAGGTGCTAATATGGACATTTTAGGTGCTAATATGTCCATTTTAAGTGGTAATATGGACATTTTAGGCGCCAATATATACATTTTAGGTGCTAATATGTCCATTTTAGGTGCCAATATGTACATTTTAGGTGCCAATATGTACATTTTAGGTGCTAAAATGGACATTTTAGTGGTAATATGGACATTTTAGGCGCTAATATGTACATTTTAGGTGCTAATATGGACATTTTAGGTGCTAATATGTACATTTCATTAGCTAATATATCCATTTCATGAGCTAATATGTCCATTTTAGTTGGTAATATATACCACTAAGGTACCAATATGCAGCCTTTGGGTATAAAAGTGTATCTTTTGAAAGGGTACAGCCCCAGTGACTGCTTTTGTACCTTTTTTTCTGAGAGTGTACAAGCCAATGAATGGTTGCCTTGCTAGACTCATGTTTTCTTTCACCTTCATTAGCAGCCGAATGGGAAGTGGTTTCTGGCTATGAGCACGAGGACATACAAAGCCAAGACTCTTCTGAACACAAGGAAAACCACGTAGCCGTTCCTGTTGAGTTACGCAGACAGGGAACAGAACCTTCCCGACGCTTCCTGATGGATCTCAACACTGGGATGCTCAAGAAGGAAGTCAGCGAAATGAACAGAAGAGTTTCAGGCTGTACGTTTGCAAAATAAGTGGATTTCAAGTTATCAAGTAGATTTTAACCATATTATTTTCTCCTCAGTCTACAATCCTCCAGCTTATGGGAAGAGGCAGGGAACAGAACCCTCCAGACGCTTCCTGATGGACTTGAACACTGGGATGCCTTTACATGAAGTCGGAGAAATGAACAGAAGAGTTTCCGGCTGTAAGTCTGCCATGACATTAAAAACCCCTCAATGCACACAGAAGATCAGGTCATATTCACCTATTTATGTCTTTCTCCCCAGTCTACAATCCTCCAGCGTATGAGATGAGGAAGGGAACCCAGAACTCTCAGGCCACTCTTGTGGATCCCAGAACCGGACAGAAGCTGCCGCCACTATCAGAGCTTCAGAGGAGGACAGCGCCATGTGAGTGTTTCCAAACATCTACACACACCACATCAGTCTCGTTTTAGGACTTAGAAATTATTTAAAACATATATATGCAATATTAAAGGGTTCTTTCCATTCTAATTTGTACCAAAATGTTTTCTTCTTCATCTTTGCAACACAAAAATTATATAGTGGAACTTTCAAAAATGTAAGATTTTAGTTTTGTGAATTATCCCGTTTTTTTGTTTGTTTGTTTTTCTTCTCCTCTACAGTGGATGAAGGCACTGAACGCCAGCTGCAGCTCAGAAAGCATCTTTATAAAATCATACAGCACTCAAACCAATGAACTTTTGCTTAAAATCGGTGAGCATTTTCTAATCAACAAACACTATCTGCCCTGGCTAAATAATAAGGCATTATTAAGTTAAATAACTGCTCATCTTGCTTGTCATCATTCTTTGAACTTTTACTTCAAAAATAATCATGCAATTAAGGGCCAAAACTAAACAAATCCATGCATAAAAATCCTGAAAGCAAAGTGATTTGTTTATTTTTGTGGTCATTTTCCAGATGGGAGCGTTTGACTGTGTTTGCACCCTATGACTGCATGAAGACCATCTCTGGATCTATCTCTATGCATCTGAAGTGTATAAGAAGCAAATCTCAGTTTTACTAAAGCTGTTGTCCTTCATATATGTAGGCTAACTGTCTATATAGCAGACTTTACTAATTTCAGAGGTTTCATGCAATATTTGAACTTACCTCCTGTTCTTATGATCTACAAAATAAATGCATTTAAAAATGTTACTTTTGATGTTTTATTGATATTTAAAAACTGGTGTTTTACATGTTTTTTACGGATTTAATCTTAGTGAGCATCTTTTCTTATTGTTTGGTGTGTTAAAGCACGCCTGCCCTGTAGTCAATAACTTTATCCTTTAAAACTCATCTCTAATCACCACAAATGATCATATTTAAAACGTTTTTCCATGGAAATACAATATAAAAGACATAAAATAGTTTGAATGTAACTCTACAACCTAGCCTCATTCATATGCGGTTCTATGAATATTCAAATGAGCCCCGCCCCCACTCACTCATTCAGCTCAACGTAACCCATTGACGTAAAGTATCGTTTAACCACGTTAGTTTCGCACGTGGTGGAGTAATAACTACTTTTGATGAAACTGTTTGAGATCCAGTTAACGATAGATATTTTTATATAAGTTACAAACATGTAATCTAAGGACTACTTCTCAGTTATTTCGCTTTAATACCAGACTGGTTCTAACATAGTCCACGTACGCGCATGCGCACTTTTCACACGTGGTACTAGAAACGACACCTTGGACCACAGGTCGAGAACTATCGTTCAAAACACAACTCTTCGATGGTGTTTGCGATTGTTCGTTTGAACGATGGTTTCGGGAAACACCGACTCGTTGAACTATGCTGATAACGACGAAACTTGCGACCATAGTTGGCGATGCTTTCGGGAAACGCACCCCTGATTGGTTACAAGGTCGTTTGTGACGTCAGCGAATTCAAACTGTGTTTTTGAGACTGTCTTTGGTTCACAGCAGTTTTAAGAAAATACTTAGCAATGCTGAGTGTCGACTTATGAATTAATACATAGTTTTTCTTAAAGCATATTAAAAACACCATATCTAGGCTTAAACATAGAAGTGATATATTGTAATATTCATATAGCTAGCTAGTATCAAATACAATGTGTATCTAACAAATGCTAGTTTATGTTAACACACTAATACTAAATCCTATCATGACATGAGTATCGAATATTTCTGACTTATACACTGCACGATCCCATATATATCCTCAATACTCGCTAGCATGCAATAAATGTAGCTCTCCATTCCCAATCATCAATTTCAGAGTACTTCCAAAAGTACTCAGGCGAGGCCCTATTGCCTTACACATCTCTCTCCATGACGGTGAGGGACACATCTCTACACCAGGCAGCAAATGATCCAAGAACATCTGATCAACTTGAACATGAACATACATAACTTCCCTATAACAATAACTTAAAGATCTTGCTGCAATAACACACAAATCAACTCTCAATAAACAATTACCCCCATTATGCACCCAGCTGCTAGCGCTGACTGACAGGTCACAATATAATACTTTTGGAAAAAACATGACTGTTGCTATATGCAGCATAAGGGGTCAATGTTACTGATCATTATCTCAATCAACAGCTTATCTTACCAATAATATAGAAAAATGTAAATATCAAGCATACATAGGCTACATAAATCAGCATCTATGCTAACAATGAAGTTATAGGCCTAATCACATTATGATCAACAAAGCTGTCAACACACATTTTAATGTATCATATTTGCTGATTCAAAAGTAAAAGTCTATTTAAAATAATTGTATATGTCCACCTTCAGCTTATGGTTTTATAAAAATCATGTTAAAATGTGAATATCGATGATGAGGCTTCTGATGAAATTGTATTTTTTTTTATCCCTCAATCATAATTGTTTTTTCAACGAATTATTGATTTAGTACTTCATTAACTTTATGATTTTCACTGCATAATACTAATATATGAGCCATAAAAGCCTGATGTGTCAAATATGATTCAAAACTTTTTAGATTTTGTCAAAACAACAAACCATTCCATCAAAACTGGGGTACCGGTACTAAAATAATAATTTGGTTATTATGGTAACTTTTGATGATTACTGAGGCGTTATGAGTTTCTAGCTCGATTATTATAAATTATATATTAAATATTTTAAATTTGCCGCTTTCGCGTCGCTGTGGTGACCGGAGGAAGAAGCAGTTGATGAGGCATTGTGGGATACTGGCGAACCCAACAACGCTTCACTGTGATGGCGACCGATATCGAGCAGATTTTCAGGGATTTTGTAATGAACAAGATTAAAGAAATCGAAGATGAAACGCAAGAAATCAGGTAAAATGTCCGATCATTTACTTTTGACTGCAGGTAAAGCGTGTTTCTTTTAAAACGAGTTGATTTTTTTTAGCCGACTAGCATAACATTAACGCTAGCTGTTATGATCACTGTACTCCACTGAGATGGTGTTGAAAATGATTGTGTATTTTCTCGTCGACTCTCATCGTTTGTTGCCTTCTGTACTAGCTACATAATGATGTTGAAATTGCGTTGAAGTTATTCCAGTGTGACGTTACATGAGAGAATAATATCTCTGTATATTATTAACACGTGATACTTTTTGTGTATCTAATTTTGTAAAAGGATCAAATTGTTAACATTTACAATAAATATTACCATGGTTAGCTTTCACTATAATTGTTTCATATAAATTTGTAACATTTTAAAAACGTTAACACTTCTATGATAACAAAATTTCTGGGTTGTTGTCAATCACTGACAGAATTGTAACGCAATACAATGTTTTTTTTTTTATCTGAAACGCAAAAACTGATATTTTGACTGTTATTATCCTCTTTATTATGAAGCTGCTTTGAAATAATTGGTAAAGCACTATAAATACTAATATGCCTGGATTTGTCTAGTTCTATGGTTTTCTGGACACAGTCACTTTACTTGTGTTACAGTACTTTATTTGTATTCCTGAGAGTAAGCGATTCCTTTTATTATTATGAATTCTGTATTGAAATAGGTGATAGACACATGATAATTTTACTCAAGAAAGCAACTAAGACAAAGGACTTCATCTACATCTCCGTCTGTATTAAATTAGTAATAAAATGTTTTTTTTGTTTTGTTTTTTAATTCAGTGTTAAAGAGGAGCCACAGCCCGAACCTGTGACGGATATGAGAGAAGATGGAATAAAGGAAGAACAAATGAACTCACCAACAGGTTAGTTGTCAATACATCTATGTTTTTGTATTTTATGACATGTATTCTGACACTACGTGTTTGCTTTCACTGCAGATAAAGTCACACATACTGACCTCCAAGATAACCATGCTAAAGAGGACACCAGCACTAAACACAGGAAAAGTAAAAAGCACAAAAAACACAAAAGCAAAAAGAAGAGAAAGAAACGCAAAGAAGGAAAAGACAGCAGCTCAGAGACCGAGTCCGACAAAGAGACACAAGAAAGGTGAGACACTTACAAAAGAGAATGTTCATAAGTCACCCTTGTGTTTTATAGTATTTATATTTACAAAAATGTGACAAGATCTGTTTGTTTGCTCAATGTTTAGTGATTGAGTATCTTTCTTCTTAATATTTGATCATTTAAACTAGGGATGGGCAACGATTAATCGCGATTAATCGCATCCAAAATAAAAGTTTGTGTTTACGTAATATATGTGTGTGTGGTGTGTATAATTAATTTGTATATATAAATACTAACACATGCATGTATAAATTTAAGAAAAATGTGTTATTAATATATCAAATATTTATATTTATATATAATATTAATTGTGAATAAATATAAACAAAATATATATATTATAATATAAAATTTTAATATATATATATGAAGAGTTCAGATGCAAAAGCCTCTAAGTGCCATTTGCCATTTTCTTCTAAAATGATCATTTTTATCAAGCTTGTATATTTAAGTTCAGTAATTTCACTTAAATGGCAATGAAGATTACCTATTAATTGTCATTTAAGTGAAATTACTGAACTTAAATATACAAGCTTGATAAAAATGGTCATTTTAGAAGAAAATTTCAAATGGCATTTAGAGGCTTTTGCATCTGAACTCTTCATATACATATTTACGTATACAAAATAAACATATATGTATACAAAATATACATATTTCTTAAATATATACATGCATGTGTGGGTATTTATATATACAAATTAATTATACACACTACACACACATACATTATGTAAACATAAACTTTTATTTTGGATGCAATTAATCGTTGCCCATTCCTAATTTAAACTGTTGAATTATTTAGGGGGTAGGAGTATATAAGTTTTACTTCTTCCTACTCCTTTTCACACATATAATAGAAGTATGTCAACAGCAAAGAATTATATATATATATATATATATTTTGCTGCTCATTTGCTTTGATTTTTCCTAAGTTTTTTAAACATTGTTTTATTTTATACACTTTCTTTTTATGTTCGAAATAAAGATTTCAAATTTAAATGCACCACTCTAATGGTTTTATAAACTCTACTGCTATTTAAATTAATCTCCATAGATTCAATTATAACTTTGTTTCAATTTGGTGTTTTTTTTTATTTCTAATGTGCATATTTTTTTTGTTGTTTGTTTGTTGTCCAAAGTGGAAAGAAAAAGAAGAGAAAGAAGAAGAAAAAAAGCAAAGATGCAGACAAAGGAAAGAGGTCTCGCTCAAAGTCTGAAAGCTCTTCAGCGTCTGGTTCTGAGTCCGAGCCTGAATTAAAACCTTCGAATGAACATACAAAGTCCGAGCTCAAAGATACATCTGGTGTTTTGCCTGACATTATTCCCAAGATGGAGAATTCTGTCCACAAAAGCACTGAAAACGAAAGGCCCAAAGAGAAGAAAAGAAGTTCCAGCAGAAAATTTAGAGGATCAAGATCAAGATCCCGGTCTTCAAAACGACAACGTCGCTCAAAGTCAACCTCCCGCTCTAGAAATAGCTCCAAAAAGACTCACAAACAGAGAGAGAGAAGTAGATCAAGGTCAAAGAGGCGCAACGATCGGTCCAGGTCTCGTTCAGTCCGAAGAGGCAAACATTCAAGATCCAGGTCGCGATCCAGATCCAGATCTGTTGGGATCTCGAGGAAGAACAGAAGGTCTGTGTCAAAATCCAGGTCTCGAAGTAGACGCCGCTCCAAGAGTAAGTCTCAAAGTAGAACGAAACCTTCAAAATCGAAGTCTGAACCGCCGAAAACTGAATCGATTAAGAGTGATTCAGATCCAGCATTGGACGGTTTTGCAAATTGTGCACTGGAAATTGTGTCTCAAAACACAACTAAGAATGGAAAAAGTCCAACAATGGCTGTGGACACTGACACCAAGTTGTGTGACGTCGCGTCTGGTTTCAACACAGCTGGAGTCACTGGATCTTGGCGACCAGTTCCCTTCATGGCAGAGACCAAGTCTTCCCAAAAGTGCATTACACCTGAGGTGCCTTTGGAAGTGACCAATGTATCTGAAGAACCGTCAATCGTCACGCCAAAAGATTCGGAGTGCGCTGACGAGAAAGAAACCGACACAAATCCAATAACCAACGTAGAGACTTCGATCGAGAGGAGCTCATCCAAGTCTCCCAGTCAAGAAACGTCCTCAAGATCTAAAGTAGCCGCGCGATCCAGGTCAAAGTCGCCCTCAAAAAAGAAAAAATCCAAGTCTCGATCGCCCTCGGCGAAGAAATCGCACAAGTCCCGGACGAGGAGCAAACGTTCGAAATCCCGGTCGCCCAAAAAGAGAAAGTCCAGATCTCGTTCACAAGGTCGTAGGAGGAAATCTCGAACCCCAGACAGAAGCAGGCGATCTAAATCAAGGAAGAGGTCTCGCTCGCGTTCGAGGAGGAGATCCCGGTCCGGCTCGCGCTGGAGACGAGGAGGTTTCGGGAGCCGATCGCTGAATCAGCGGGACCGATGGAAGCGAGAACCCAGTCGCTCCCCGGTCCTCATTCTCCGCAAGAAAAGCTCGACTTCCAGACCTCGACGGAGCACCAGCAAGACGCCTCCACGTCTAACAGAGCTTGGTATGGAGAAACTTCTGAATGCGGTCAAAATCTTAAAGGCATACTCCACTTTTTTTGGAAATAAGCTCTTTTTACAACTCCCCCAGAGTTAAACGGTCGAGTTTTACCGTTTTCGAAGCCATTCAGACCATTTTCTGATATTTAGAATAATATCAGTAACCAGACAGTTTCTGGTCTCATTGACTTCCATAGTAGGAAAAAAATATAGTATGGAAGTCAATGAGACCAGAAACTGTCTGGTTACTGATATTATTCTAAATATCAGAAAATGGTCTGAATGGCTTCGAAAACGGTAAAACTCGACCGTTTAACTCTGGGGGAGTTGTAAAATGAGCCTATTTCCAAAAAAAAGTGGAGTATCCCTTTAAGAAATAATGAATGTTGCTTTGAAAGAGGTATCTTACGCTCACCAATTCAAATATATGATCAAAACCGTGGGTAAAGATGATGCTACAAAACATCGATTTCAAATAAATGCTGTTCTTTTAAACACAAAAAAATCCTGAAAAAATTTGATTATGGTTTCCACAAAAGTCGTAAGCAGTTAAACCGTTTCCACTCATATTAATTGAACATTATTAATAATTGACGTCTAAAGGATCGTGCAATGATGTTGAAAATTCAGCTTTGATTATGGGAATAAATTACAGTATACTATATATTGAAAACGGTGTTTCACTTTCAATTTTTCACTGTATTTTGATTGAATAAATGCATCCGTTAAGCACAAAAATATTAAAATATTTTAATTATTCCTAACTTGGCCAGTACTGTAAATTGCATTTGTCGGTAACACTATTTTACAGTGTCCTTGCTACATGTTACAGACAGTAAATAATGCATAATTACACATGCACTCTAGGGGTGGTTAATTTGTCTGATTTCCCGATTCAATTACGATTATTGAAGTCCCGATTTGATTACAGTCGATTTTCGATTATTATCGATTCTCGATTAGTGATTTTCCATTTCACAACAGTAAATGAAAATACACTAGACCAACATACAGTATTAGCAGCAGCAACATTTTGGTATTAATTAGACCCAGACCGATATTATCGGCCGATATTAGGCATTTTCCAAACTGTCGGTATCGGGAGTTATAATGGCCGATAAATGAATATTTCAAAAATAAAATAAAAACGCTCGAACCATGTCATGTTGGAGTGTTGGAGTTGTATAGTTTGTCCACCAGAGGGCACTCTACACCGTCCCTGTCGGCAACACTCGTTTATAATATATTCTAGCTAACCAAAAAGCTAGCTAATGCCACCATCATCAGTGGAATTTAATGAGCTTTCTAAATTAATTAATGAGCTTTGGTTCCTCCTCTGTTCTGTTGCGACAATAAAAGAAGTTGCAAAAGAACAAGTTTCTTTTTAAAATATATTATCATATTATTTTAATTAAAACTCATACATAACTACAAATAACTAATGCTAGGGAAATGTGTTAATGTTTTGTTGTGCGATCCTGAAAAAAATAAAATGAAAAAATATCGGCCGATATATCGTAATTTCGGATTTTGAAACCAACAAATATTTGTATTGGTATTAGGGATGGGCAACGATTAATCGCTAGCAAAATAAAAGTTTGTGTTTACATAATATATATGTGTATGTAGTGTGTATAATTATTTTGTATATATAAATACACACACATGCATGTATATATTTAAGAAATATTTGCATGTATATACTTTATATATATAATTAATATTATACATAAATATAAATATTTGACATATTAATAACACATTTTTCTTAAATATATACATGCATGTGTGGGTATTTATATATACAAATTAATTATACACACTACACACACATATATTATGTAAACACAAACTTTTATTTTGCTAACGATTAATCGTTGCCCATCCCTAATTGGTATCGGCCTTCAAAATCCTTTATCGCTCGGGCTCTAGTATTAATTGCACTTTTTATTTGTTTGATATTCAATGAAAATGTAATGATAGTTAATACGGATAGTTTTTGACGCGGCGGGTCAAACTAAAAAACTGAACCCGAGGTGTTTTTGTTTTTTAAAAATGGCGCTTTTACGCGTCGGTGTGAACACTCACATTGGCGGCCTTTGTTTAGTCACAAAGCGTTAAACGTCGGCGAATAACGCGCGTGAAATTCGCTCCGATATGAACAGGCCTTAACTCATTTATCTTCTCTTACTTTTGTTTTTTCTATTCCCAGATAAGGAGCAGTTGCTGGAAATAGCTAAGGCTAACGCTGCCGCTATGTGTGCCAAGGCCGGCGTGCCGATCCCAGACAGTCTCAGGCCCAGAGCTATCCTCCAACTCCCCTCAAACTCCACATCCTTAACCGTGCCAGTAATGTCAAACATGACTATGAATGCCGCTATGGCTAGCATGACTGCCGCCACCATGACCGCTGCTTTGTCTAGCATGGGTGCCTTGGCTTCGTTCACACAAATGGCCCCGTTACCCTCAATCGTCAACAAGCCCCCGTCTTCGGCCACGCCTAATCTTGCCAGTATTGAAGAAGCCAAAAAGAAAGTGACGAAGCAGGCGAACACCTTCAGCATTAAAGAGCTCACAGAGGTACGGGTTGTTGCGCATGCGCTTGCAGTTTGGTGTTTCTTGGTCTCAACGGTTTATTTAATCCCTCAGAGATGCAAGAAGATCGCGGAGAGTAAGGAAGAGATGGCCATCGCAAAACCACACGTGTCAGACGATGAAGAGGACGAGAAGTTTGGAGCTTCGCTGAAGGAGAATAAGGGCATTGCGTTCAGTCTCGGTGTAAGTCTTTCATGTTTTTTATTAACTTTAGCTGGACAATAACTTTATTCTAGAGCGGATGTAAAGCTAAAACAATCTCGGTTACGTTATTAGGGGTCCAAGCACAAAGTGCTGAAATTTTAAGGATTTGTAAGGGCGTTTTCCCACCTGAATGTCCGCACCAAGGTCCGAACCGAAGTTCATGTTTGGATACATTTTATACTTTCAGAAAGTTTTGGTTTGGTATTTGCAATAATGCAATTGCACTAAAGAACTTTACGCGACATACTTGCGTCCTGTCGTCATCGGCTATGTGGGCTGCATCTTGACATTGATTGGTTTAGTTAATGGACGTCTGCGTGTTGTCAATTCGGCGGGTAACTTTGCCAACATGAACGAAGAGACGCATATCGTTGCAACTATATTGTTATTTTTATGGCATAATTTAGAGCCAGACCGATTTATCGGCAGGCCGATATTATCGGCCGATATTAGGCATTTTCCAAACTATCGGTATCGGCAGTTATAATGGCGTGTTGTCAATTCGGCAGGTAACTTTGCCAACATGAACAAACAGACGCATATCGTTGCAACTATATTGTTATATTTATGGCATAATTTAGAGCCAGACCGATTTATCGGCAGGCCGATATTATCGGCCGATATTAGGCATCGGTATCGGCAGTTATAATGGCCGATAAATAAATATTTCAAAAATAAAATAAAAACGAACAAAACACGCTTCAACCATTTCATGAGTGTTGCAGTTGTATAGTTTGTCCACCAGAGGGCGCTCTACACCGTCCTTGTTAGCAACACTCGTGTATAACGCGCCACACATCCTGCAATCTGCTGATCCAGCCAGAGTCATTGTGAATTGGTCACGAGACATACTTTGCTTGAAATCTGTTAATGTTTTGTCGCGTGTTTATGAAAAAAAAATGTATATATCGGCCGATATATCGGATTTTAAAACCAACAAATATTCGTATCGGTATCGGCCTTCAAAATCCTTTATCGGTCGGGCTCTAAATCTGCAGCACCAACTATACACAAGGCTAGTTCAATTTCGCCAAATGATCATCATGAAAGTTATAATACTTTACATTTATAATAAACATTGATTGTTTTATTTTTTGTTTATCAAGACCAGATTTATCAGTTTTTGCCCATACCATGTTTTAGCGTTTTAGGCTGGATTTGACTCTCATGTTCTTCATCTCTACTTCACGGTAACTGTGTTCCCTTCTCTTTCAGATCACCTCAGTAAAGCCAGGCGTCCGCGCCGAAGCGGCCTTTGCTAAGGAGTTCCCGGTGTCCTCCGGCTCCCAGCATAGGAAGAAAGAGGCTGACGGTGCGTATGGGGAATGGGTGCCAGTCGAAAAGAAAACCGAAAAGCCTCCTGCGTCTGTCTCTGCGTCCGCGTCCGCTTCTGTGTCGGCTTCTTCAGAGACTAAAGAAACCAGCAAGGAGAATGATAGCGTCTTTCCTGAAGCACCTTCTCAAGTCAGTGTTCAACTTCTGATTGATCTCAAATAAGCCTCATGTTCAGCTTGTCTCTATAAGCTCTTGTCTTTGGTTTCCAGCCCGTGGACATCACGTTGGCCGTCAGTGAGCGAGCCGTCGCACAGAAGAGGCTGGCGGAGAACCCCTTCGACATCAATGCCATGTGTATGCTCAATCGGGCTCAGGAGCAAGTACGTTTCGAGAGCCTACATGGTCCATAAATCACACAATTTCAAGTGTCTCGTATGTTTTGGCTAATTTGATCTTACGTTCAGCTGCTAGTGTAAGTGTTGCTACTGTTTACTAAAACTATTCAAATCCATTTTAGATGTGCCTATGCAACTAAACAAGTACTAAAATTACAAAAACTAAAATAATAGATAACTAGAATGTACATTTATAAAATAAAATGTTAAGTGGTGGTTGGTAGGGTGGGGCACATGATTGCATACGAGACACCAAACACGTCTGTACGATGTTCTGGTGCTGAGATATGGCTAATTCGTATGTTTAGGTGGTTACTAGGGTAATCTATATGGTTGCTATGGTGTGCTTACACAGTGTATGAGATGATATTTGAAAGACTAGTTGACAGTCTAAGTCAAAAAAGGCAAAATCCATGTTTCTTCTATTTTCTGGAGCTGAGAAATGTTGTTTTATGGTTGCTAGGCTGCCCTAAGTGGTTGCTAGGGTGTGAATTTAGGCGTGAAACACAACAGGAATGCAAGAAGTGCGCACGGTGAGTACATTTTGGGGTGTAGAGATTCTGATATGTATACTTTATTGGATTTATAATATTTTTGACGTGTGGTTTTTGATACGTATATTCCGATTTATTTATGAGAATGTATTTGTAATTAAAACATTTTTAAAATATGTTTTGCTTGGTTTAGTCATGTTTTTGATGAGATATACGTATTTTCTTTGCAATATTTGAACTTTCTCTCTTCTGTTTGTCATGTGCCGTGTGACCGATTGCTGTTTAAAAGAACTCTGATTGGCTGCGTCCCAATTCGCCTACTTACACTACGCCCTAAAAGTATGTACTCTTTTTTTGTGAAGAAAAAGTACATACTTTCGAGTGTGTAGCAAAAGAGTAGGCAAGCTTTGGGACATACTACTTGGGCACCTTTAACGGACAGAACAATCGTGTGCATCCTGTCACTGTAAACTGACCTGTCAATCATCTCGTCACAGTTAAAATCCTCTATTCAATCTAATATAATTTCCCATTTCGGAGAGAAACGTAGTCGCACGTACATCTGCCAGTGGAGGGTCTTTTATGCGGAGACTCTACTCATGTGTTTGCAATTTAAAAAAATAAAATAAAATATATATCAAAATGAAATACTAGATCAATTTACTCGAGTGCCTTGGATTGCTTTTTTTTTATAGAATTTAAAAAAAGAAACAATAAAAATGTTAAAAGCTAAAAAAAAAAAAAAATTAAAATTAAAATGTAAACAGAACATATAATATTCAGGGCTGTCAAACAATTAATCGCATTCAAAATAAATGTTTGTGTTTACATAATATATGTGTGTGTAGTGTGTATAATTATTTTGTATATATAAATAGACACACATGCATGTATATATTTAAGGAAAATGTGTTCTTAATATATCAAATATTTATACATAATATTAATTATATAAAGTATATACTTTCAGATTTTTCTTAAATATGTACAAGCATGTGTGTGTATTTATATACATAAAATAATTATACACACTACACCCACATATTATGTAAACACAAACTTTTATTTTGAATGTGATTAATCGCGATTAATCGTTTGACAGCCCTACTAATATTACAGTAGTGGGCAAAAGTGATTTTTGTTTTTAAAGAGCCTACAACTTTGATTAAACAATAAATATATATGTATATGGTAAATTAAATATGAAGTTAAACCAAAACACTAATCTTGGTTATGGTATTTATCTGATTAAATTATTTGTCAAAAGAGGGAAGCTACAGGTTTTATTTTACTGTGCAAATAGAAAATCAAAAAGCATACGCTGACTACTGCATAAGTTAGTAATTAATTATTCATATTTGGTTTGGTTCTATCTTGTTTTTGCTTGTGTTCATAAGTCCTTTGTGTGACAGGATGGACAAAAATGATGTTGCACACAATTTGGGATGTTTCATTATGTTATCATAAATAAAACTATTGACTCAAAGCACAATATGCTTACAAAAATCTACTTAAAACCCTGTTTATCGGTTGTTGAAATTAAACTGAAATAAAATATAAATATTAGTTGAACTTAAAAAAAAATTTGACTGAAGTTGAAGTACCAAATGTACTGAAACTGAATAAAAATAACTTGAAGCTATATTTATAGAAATATAAAAAACAAATGACAAAAGCACAACAAAATGACGAAAATTAAAACAATTAAAAATTATAAATAAAATTCAAAATATTATAAAAAATATATATTTTTTATATAATTATAAAAAAATAAATCATAAAATTCTAAAAAAAAAAAAAAATTCAAAATATTAATAAATACCATAATGATATATAAATAATTCTTAAGTTACATATAAAACATTTTAACTTCATTTTGTGTAGTTTCCTGGTGTGAAAATCGCAATTTGAAACAAAAAAAATTGTGATTCTCAGTTTATCCAGAACCGTGCTGCTCTATTACGTTCGGTATTAGCTTATGTTCGAGGCTTTATTTCCATACCTCATGATTTTATTGCTGATGTCTGGTAATGACCTTTCACAGGTTGATGCATGGGCCCAGTCCAACACCATCCCCGGCCTCTTCACGGGTTCGACAGGCGCTCAAGTGCTCTCGTCTGACGAGCTCTCCAACAGCGGCCCGCAAGCCTGGATTAAGAAGGTAAAGCCCTGAGTCGACGCCACCACTCTTACAATGATTCTGGACATGTATTGTGCTTGATGGTTTGTGTTTTGCATCATATATGTGTGTTAAATTCCCAAGAATCATAAAGTTGACGACATGAAAGATGGTGTATTGCAGACAGATGCTTAATTTATATCTACACTGTTCTGACACACGCTCACATTGCACATGAAGGGTAAAATAGATCCTGAAATGCTCTCAAAGTGCCCATCATCCCCTTTTATAAAGCATGTAAGAACGGTCATCTGTGATTACTTGGCCAATTGGTGTACCCAACTGAGTTGTTAATCCAGTCACTCGCACAATGATAGTTCACACCGGACGCTTTTTAATTAATAAGTATTGATCTTTGAGCTTAGCATGACGTCAGTGTATCCTGGGAAACGATCTGGCCAAAAGACAGCTCAGAACTGTGTGTGTGTTTACTGACGTCAGCTGAAAGAGCGTCTTTTCTTCTCGAGGGGACCTATTATGCGCTTTTTCAATGTGTTAATTTATTTTTTTCATGCTTGAATTTCAAAAAATTAGGGCTGTCAAACGGTTAATCGCCATTAATCGCATCCGAAATAAGTTTTTGTTTACATAATATATGTGTGTGTGGACTGTGTATAATTATTTTGTATATATATATATATATATAAATGCACACACATGCATGTATATTTAAGAAAAAAAAATTATTAATGTATAAAATATTTATATTTACATCATATAAATTATATATAAATCTATATACGTAAAAATATTTCTTAAATATATACAAGCATGTGTGTGTATTTTTATATATATACACACACACACAATAATTATACACAGTGCACCCACATATATTATGTAAACACAAACTTTTATTTTGGATGCGATTAATCATTTGACAGCTCTAAAAATATATATGTATATATATATTGTTTACAGGGTTTCCGTAGGGCATTAAAAAGCATTAAAAGTCAATAATTGGATTAAGCGAAAATTAAGGCCTTAACATTAAAAAGCATTACATTTTAATCCTACAGGCATTAAAAATTTTGATATATTTTTGAGGAAAATTTAATACTATCAATTTATTTGAATTTAGCCTTTATAATTTATCATTTTTATTTGCCGTTACAAAATATGTACGTTAGTGTGATAAACGCGGAACCGGTTCGGTAAATGCTTCCGGATATTTTTCAATTTTTATCCAGACATCAATATTTGTAATATTTGTAATGTTTGTGTTTTTAATCACGATTAATCACAGACAATTTTTTTGATTGAGTTAATTTTTTTAATCAAATTTTGGCACAAATATATAATATCTGTGGTTGATCATGAATCATGAATGGCATTACATTTTAAAAAAAATTGCATTAAAAAGAATTACATTTAATTTAAAGATACCTGCAGAAACCCTGGTTTAGCCCCTCCTCCTGAAAAGCACACTGTGCTCTGATTGGTCGGCGGGATCAGTGTGTTGTGATTGGTCGAGCGCTTCGAGTGTGTTTGGGAAATGCCCCGCCCCTTTCCATAACCGCCAATTTAACACACTCCTGACTAACTCAACCAGGCCCCGCCCCTTTATTATGCGCATTAATTATTATAATGAGGAATATTGTGACGTGTTCGTTCCCGGGAGAAACTCGAGACTACAATAGAGGCGTTTCAGGAGTTCAGAAACACTCATATAGAGAAGAACTGGAGCATTTTAATACTATTATAAAAGGATAAACGGTCCCTCTTTAAGACTCAATCAAAACAAGGCACTCTTGATTAAACGGCGGGTACACCACTTGTCCAGGTCATACAGATGTTTTATATGTGAAATTTTGTCGTACCAGATGCATTGATGGATCGGCCTCGCTTTACTCCCCTGAAAAGTGTCCTTTGAGAGCGAGGGGAGGAAAGGAAGATGATGTGAAGCAAGTCTCTCCGCCCCTCCTCTGAAAGACCTGGAAATGAATACAGAAATATGCATCAGATCCGACTCTCAAATCTGATTTAGCAGAAAATAGCCAATGCATGCACACGATTCGGTATAACACAACCTACTGTTAGATTAGGCAACATTTAAAGAGGATTAAACTTTAAAATGTTGACTACTGAATATACTGTGCAGAAATGTGGCGTTGGTAAGATCGTTCTCATATTCACCAAGGCTGCATTAATTTGATCAAAAATACAGTAAAATAGTGTAATATTCTTGCAGTTTAAAAAGCTGCTTTCTATGTGATTATGTTGTAAAATGTAATTTATATCCTGAGATCAAAGCTGAATTTTCAGCATTATTACCCGTCTTCAGTGTCACATGATCCTATTTTAATATTAACATTTTTAATGTATTATTATATTAATATTTTTGTGGAAAACGTCACATTTTATGTAATTTAAAGTCGAAAAGTACAGCATTAGTTTGAAATGTAACATCATACACTGTAACTTTTGCACAGTTTAATGCATCCTTGCTGAATAAAAGTGCATAAAAACATCACATTTTGAACATTAGTGTAAATCTTAATTGAATATTGGTTTATTTTATCATATTGATGTTCCTGTCACTTTATTAAAGCAATAAATCTTTTGAAGTTGTATGTACAGTTACTCTAGCACTCCTAAACCCCCCCTTGGTCTTATTATTAATATTATTATTATTATTATTAATACAAGCGCCTTTCAACCAGAACGGTGTACATGTGTTTGTAATGAGTCACCGAGAAGGCTTTGGATGCTGACTGATGTGTAATACACACCTTTACATTAAAGACATGAGAATCCAAAGTGTTTATTTAGACTAAGCTAATTAAATGCTAAATTAGTCTCTGTAGGATTCACACAAACAAATACGGCTCATTTATTCAGGGCAGTGTTACCAAAATGGCCAACTTTGCCTAGATACGACAGTCTCGACGTACAGTCAAACCAAAAATTATTCAGATATCATTTTAAAGTAAAGTGAGACGTATTACACCCAATAATTCTTCATACAGCGACAACCAGTGATGATTCGGACTAAAGCTAGACCGATATATCGGCCGATATTAGGCATAAAATATCGGTATCGGCAGTTATAATGCCCGATAAATGACTATTTCAAAAATAAAATAAAAATGGACGAGTCATGAGTGTTGTCAAAAAGTTCAGGTAAAGGGATAAGCAAGCTGACATTGTAATTATAAGGTAGCTTATAACTATAAAGCAATGTAGGGACTAATTATTATTTTATTTTTCAGAACTTTAATATATTTTGATGTTCCTCTGTAGGGATTGGCAACGATTAATCGCGATTAATCGTTAGCAAAATAAAAGTTTGTGTTTACATAATATATGTGTGTTTAGTGTGTATAATTAATTTGTATATATAAATACACACACATGCATGTATATATTTAAGAAAAATGTGTTATTAATATGTAAAATATTTATATTAGGGCTGTCAAAACGATTAAAAAGTTTGTGTTTACATAATATATGTGGGTGCACTGTGTATAATTATTAATAATTTATATTATATATAAATATAAATATTTTATATATAAATTATATTTTTTTCTTCAATATACATGCATGTGTGTTTTTTATATATATATATACAAAATAATTATACACAGTGCCCCCACATATATTATGCAAACAGAAACTTTTATTTTGGATACGATTAATCGCCCTAATTTATATATAATATTAATTATGTATAAATATATATAAAGTATATACATGCAAATATTTCTTAAATATATACATGCACGTTTGTGTATTTATATATACAAATTAATTATACACACTACATACACATATATAATGTAAACACAAACTTTTATTTTGCTAACGATTAATCGCGATTAAACATCCCTAAAAGTTTCTTTTTAAAATGCATTATCATATTATTTTAGTTAAAACTCATAATAAATAACTAATGTTAGGGAAATCTGTTAATGTTTTGTTGCGTGTTTCTGAAATAACAATAATATCGGCCGATATATCGGATTTTAAAACCAACAAATATTTGTATCGGTCTGGCTCTAATTCGGAGTGTGTTTTCTGCTCTTTTTACACACACACTGAACAACATGAAGCATTGCTTGGTCACTGGTTGAGCTAAACTGGTATTGTGTAGTTAAATTTAACAGATATTCAACATAATTCACGTGTGAGACTTACGATATTACGATATATAATTCATGTGTGAGAATACGTTTCGGTTTGACTGTATAAACCCTGTGTGATATGTTTGGCGCTCGCTCTTTACCCAAGAGCGTGATTCAAATGATGTCAAAGGTCGAAGACGGAGCTGATTTTAGGAAGGGTCAATCTGAACAATGTTTGGGGTTCGGCTTTGATCTGCCGGCGGGTTCGAGGCTCTCAAGCTGATTGGTTGGGTTGGGACACGAGGGGTGGGGGCTCACAGTTTGACCTGTGAACTCTCACCCCTCTGTATGGACACTTGTTGCAGGGTCAGTCCTTGTAGCTGCCTCTTTGCCATGGTCAGAGTCAGGCCCGTTGTGTTCACGTCAGATGCTCGGCCGATGATGGGGGCCTAGGTACGTACGTCCTCCAGCACCCTTCCTTCTATTCATGTGGATATGTGTGTGTGAACTGCTGTTTGAACCCACTCAGAGCCTGAGCTGTGTTCAGGACAGGTACTGAAGCTCCGCCTGTCCAAGGCTTGCTCATTAGATTAGTTATGTGTTACTTAAGACTGGTCAAAAGGTTTGGAGTTATTAAGATGTATGCGCACCATGGATGCATTTACTTGGTCAAACAAAACGAATATTGTGCAACATGACATCATGACTTTGGCGTAAACATCTCTATCTCTGTTATCGTGTATCGTGTATGTCTACGCCATTAACGTCCGAGTAATTCCGTGCGAAACGAAGCAAAATGTACGTCTACATCTGGGGAGCGAACTTTTTTTTTTCCTAGGATGGTAAGGGAACAGTCATAAATGCCATTAACCCCAGTGACGGTTAGGTTTAGGGACGGGGTTGAGGTAAGTCATATATTTATATATAAAATAATAACGTTAAGTCAACGGCGTTCATAAACACGCTGAAAAGCGATTATGCGTCTTGATAGCACGCCGAAAATGAAAATACGAAGTGGCGTGTCATACTCACGCTACTTCATGAGATCAGTCTGTATTGTGAAATATTATAATTAGCTGTTTTTTTATTTATTTATTTATATCAGCATCATTACTCCAGTGTCACATGATCCCTAATATGATGATTTGAAGAAACATGATTATGATGTTGAAAACGATACTTTTGTGGAAACGGAATCTCAGATTCAAAAGAACAGCTTTTATTTGAAATCAAATACTTTGTAACATTTTTAGATCAGTCTGTATTGTGAAATATTATAATTAGCTGTTTTGTTTGTTTGTTTTTATTTATATCAACATCATTACTCCAGTGTCACATGATCCCTAATATGATGATTTGAAGCTCAAGAAACATGATTATGATGTTGAAAACGATATTTTTTGTGGAAACGGAATCTCAGATTCAAAAAGAACACCTTTTATTTGAAATCGACTTTATTTGATACTTTGAAATGAACTTTACGTGATACTTTGTAACATTTTGGAAGGTGTTGTTTCACGTTTTCTGCTAAAATGTTTCAACATTTGTACACTTTTCATCGTATTAGAGTGATTTCTAAAGGATCGTGTGACACTGAAGACGCTGGATATTACATTTTTAAAAAAATAATTTTTCACAATTTGACAGTTTTTTGATCAAATAAATGCTCCCCTGGTGATGTTCATATTTATACTCATTTAGTGAGAAATAAAGGACTTAAAGGGTTAGTTCACCCAAAAAATGAAAATTCTGTCAGTATTTACTCGTTCCAACCCCGTAAGACCTTCGTTCATCTTCAGAACACAAATTAAGATATTTAAGATATTAAGATCGCTCCTGCATACTAGTCCATAGGCTTCTTGAGGGAATCGAAAAGTCATTAAAGACATCGTTAAAATAGTCCTAGTTAGGGATGGGACGATAACCGGTTTCACGATAAACCACGATAAAATATACTGACGGTTAGTATTATCGTTTAAAATTGAATTATCATTAAAACAGTGTTTTTAATAACTCACTGTAAATCCCGTCGGCCAGGCTGACGCAGGCGCGCGCTGCACGCAAATGTTTTTTTATTACTATTCGAGAAGGAATGGCGGAAGGCAGTGACCGTGCTCAGGAGACTTTTCAGCCTTTTAAGAGGACCAAATCTGAGGTGTGGTCATATTTTGGCTTTTACAAAAGTCCTGAGGGAAACTTGATCGAGGATAGTCACCCTGTCTACCGAACGAAAAGTCTCGGCAATAGAAACACTTCAAATCTGCCGAGTCGTCTGTTGTATAGCGATTGCAAGGCAAGTTAACTTCGACCTCAAACCAGAACTACTTCTGGGAAACAATTGGGCACAAAATGTTGTTTTGAGTTTAAACATTTTATGTCACTCACTTGAAATAGACGTGAAGCTTCCGCGAAGAAAAGTTCGCAGCAATGGCTTTGAGCCGAAGACGAACGAACAACTTCAAATAAGACTTATTAAGAGTGACATTTTAACCCTTTAATACCTGACATATTAAAAAAATGGCAGAAAATTATATATTTTTGGAAATTAGATGTTTATTAAGCCTTGAATCAAAATCAAAAAAAAAATTTTTGCCATGTCATTTTGTTTATGATATATTTTTTGTATCACATTTGATACATCAGGCTTTTAGGGAACGTTTTGCTTACAGCAATCACACTACGCTAACTGACTAGTTGAAATAAAGTCGTTATTTTTGTTTGTTTTTGCGCACAAAAAGTGTTCTCGTCGTTTGATAAAGTTAAAATTGAGCCGCTGTAGTCACTCGGACTATTTTAACGATGTCTTTAATGACTTTTCGATTCCCTCAAGAAGCCTATGGACTAGTACGCAGGAGCGATCTTAATATCTTAAATATCTTAATTTGTGTTGCGAAGATGAACGAAGGTCTTACGGGGTTGGAACGACATGACGGAGAGTAAATACTGACAGAGTTTTCATTTTCGGGTCAACTAACCCTTTAAACAATTGACCGATTCTAATAATAGAAATTGAGATTGTTTGATTTGAAAGTGACTCTCTCGAGCGGATCTCTCACTGCTGGCCGTTTCTCTCCGTTTGCCTCTCTTTCTCTCTGTCTGAATCTGTCCCGTTGCATTCAGGACCAGTTCCTGCGGGCGGCGCCGGTCTCGGGCGGGATGGGCGAGATGCTGATGAGGAAGATGGGATGGCGTTCGGGGGAGGGTTTGGGCAAGCACAGGGAAGGCACGGTGGAGCCCATCGTTATCGACTTCAAAACGGACCGCAAGGGTGAGGCGGGGAAACGGATCGGGTGATGATGTCATCGCCGAGCTCACACTCATGACGTCATGTGCTTCTGTTCACTCAGGGCTTGTGGCGGAGGGAGAGAAAACACAGAAGTCCGGGAACATGGTGGTGATGAAGGATCTTCTAGGTGAGTGACGCGGGACATGGTTTACGTTTCTAGATGATCCTTAAAAATACAATATACGGGTGAAGCTCGAAAATTGTGAATATTAGGGATGCACCGATATGAACATTTTGGCCGATAACCGATAATTATTTATATTTGAAAGCCGATATATCTAAATCTAAATGAAATTTTTATATAATTTTTGAAAGCCTGATTGAAAAAACAAAAGTCTCACAATTAAAATCCATCCCCTAACACAATCCCAATGTTCTCATTATAAAGTTCACATAGCCGATATTACAGCACATTTTGCACTTAACTATATTTTCCTTTTTTGATTCCAATCATATTTTTTATGCAATTAAGATCAGTCATATTGAACAGTGTGCATCTTAAGTGTCAAGTCTTGAAGGAAACAATTCATTATTTATCAGCTGACAAATTTTATTATCGGACTGATAACGATAACATAAAAATGAGCAAATATCGTCCGATACCGATATGGTGGCCGATATATCGTGCACCCCTAGTGAATATCGTTCAAAAGTTCATTTATTTCTGTAAATCAACTTAAAAGGTGAAACTAATATATTATATAGACTCATTCCATGCAAAGTGAGATATTTCAAGCCTTTATTTGTTATAATTTTGATTATGGATTACAGATATGAAAACCTTTTCACAAAATTCTAATTTTGAATTTGGGGTTTTCATATCTGTAAGCCATAATCATCACAATTATAACAAATAAAGGCTTGAAATATCTCACTTTGCATGGAAAGAGTCTATATAATATATTAGTTTCACCATTTTAGTTCTAAAAAATTCTAATTTTTCGAAGTTTCATGGTTCTTTAAATCTGCACTGATTTATATCAAGTAAACGCAAGGATAACTTTGATATCGATTGTAATGTTTCAAGATGAATGCTGAACTTGATCCATACAAAACATGCACATATGATCATAAGGCTTTTGAGATGGGTTTATTTGTATCATCATTGCATGTTTTAAACTATAGAGTTTTAATCATCAAACTAAGCATTAATATCATCTTACTGAGACATTGGCATTTTTATTAGAGCCCGACCGATAAAGGATTTTGAGGGCTGATACCGATAAAAAAATATTTTTGGGTTTTAAAATCCGATATATCGGCCGATATTTTATTTTATTTATTTATTTTAAACTGGACATGATAGTCACAAATTTTGTCATGCTTATTTTAGTTAAGAGAACTGATGGGGATGTTGTTTTAATTGTTATTCAAGCAATGTATGAATCGTGACCGTCTCAATGAGTGTTGTGTGTAGAGCGCCCTCTGGTGGACAGACTATACAACTGAAACACTCATGACATGGTTCAAGCGCGTTTCGTCTGTTTTTATTTTATTTTTGAAATATTCATTTATCGGTCATTATAACTGCCGATACCGATAGTTTGGAAAATGCCTAATATCGGCCGATAATATCGCTCTGGCGCTAATTTTTATGTTAGTATCTTCTATTCGGTTATTAAGATATCATTGATTTACGTTACAAGCATCAGAATTTCATCTCACTTTTTGTCCATATAGGTCCATATATGTCCATTATCGGCCGATAATATCGGTCTGCCGATATATCGAAATATCTGGCTCTATTGTCAAGTTTTTGTCCAGATAAAGTTAGTTTTGAATGTTACGATCATTAGTTATTATGAGCCTGATGTATCAAATTCAACATAAAACACGTACATTTTCTGGCTAGTATTTCTAATGATTGTCTGATGAGATGTGTCCTGGTTTATCAGGCAAGCACCCGGTGTCTGCTCTGATGGAGATGTGCAATAAGAAGAAGTGGCCCCAGCCGGAGTTCGTGATGGTGCACCACAGCGGACCCGACCACCGCAAGAACTTCCTCTTCAAGGTCCGTGCTGCATTTCATTACGTCAACTTTCTCAAATATGATGTTACGTTAAAAAAAAAAATAAATAAAAAAAAAAAAAAAAAAAAATATATATATATATATATATATATATATATATATATATATATATATATAAAACCAGTATTTTAACTATCGATTGTGAAATTAGGCATCACGATATTATAAATAAAACTACAGTTGTGTCCCAAACTGGGAGGGAATTAATTTTTTTGCTCAAATTTTACCAGCCGCTTTTTCCAGAATTCAAATTTATAAAAGTACACAAGCATATTTAGAATTGCTTCAAAACATAATTATTTTGTTATTAATAGGGCTGGGTAATAAATATCGATTTCTCGATATTAATCGATTCTCATTTTTATGAGCCAATATCGATTCTTAAATCTCAAGAATCGATTAGTCATCCTGTTTCATTTGAATGAATGGAACATTGTATCGCATGTTACATTGTAACATTGCTCAATTTTCAAATTCCGTCCATTTTCTTTTGAAATTCAAAAACATAAATAGCGTTTTGTCGCTGTGGCGTGAGATCGCTCTGAGAAGCAGCAGCGCTGATCTCTCTTCCGGCTTAATAATACCAGTCACAGCGCCAAATAAACATGAATGAGCATCTGAAAGTGTGTTAAAAACTTATCGAAATCCGTATCATGTCACATTAATTCGCTCAATCAGCGTTTCAACCGTGGAAAGACGTCAGTTAAACAGCTTGTAATCAATGTCATCGTCATATTTACCTCAGAAAACCCACATAAACTCGTTAGTCAGCTAGAAAAAATAACTCTAGAGAGGAGAATTTTGATAAATATATACACCATATTACATATGCATTATAATCTTAATGTTCTTCAATATTTAATGCATATTTGAATAAATCTGGCAAGTTTTTATGACAGCCACCATTTAAATGTTTACATTTCATATAATCTTATTATTATAAAAATAAATAAAAGTGTAATTTAAGTGTTTGTATAGATACAAAACAGTTCATTATTACCTTCATATTAGGCTAATGAAGCCTAACTAGACTCCCATAGTTTACAGCATTAGTTCAGAGATTTGATTCCCTTGAGAAAAATTGCCATTTATTGTAACTGATATCCAATCGAAATCGAATTGCAAGCTTGTGAATCGAAATCAAATCGAATTGTGAAATTTGTGTCAATACCCAGCCCTAATTATTAATACATATTTTATTAATATAGGCAAATAATAGGTAGGCTAACCATTCCCTAATTTTCCCGCCGTCAGGTGGTGGTGAACGGGAGTGATTATCAGCCTCAGACTGCCAGTCCCAACAAGAAACACGCCAAGGCGATGGCGGCCACGGTGGCTCTTCAGGCGATGGGAGAAGTGGCAGGAGACGGGGTTCACACCGGACCCGTGTTCACAGCCGCCACCAACATATGACGCCACTTCACTTCACACTACACATGCAATATCATCCCGTACGCCATTATCTGTTATGAATTTTTGTAATTTTGTATTTTTCTTCAACCACATCCCCCTGTGACGGCCTTTGCACGCCACTGAAATTACGCATGTTCATGGGTAATGATGAGTACATAGTTCACCAAGTGTGCGTTTGACTGAAGCGCGCCATTGTTTTATTTAGACCGTTATTGTTTCTGTTAAGTCTGCTCTAATGCATGCTTAAAAACGATTTTATCTTCATAAACAAGTTTTTTTTGTCTTTGCATTAAACTTTATACCATCTTCTTCTCGTGGAAGGCTTGTGTTCTGTTGCTGGCGTACAACATGTTTTTGTGATGCGACGGAATAAACGGAGAATCATGTCACTGGAAATTAAATAATGCTCTTTATTGTGTGACGGTTGCTGCATTTGTTTGAGTTTATCAATGTTGGCATTTGTGTTACAAGAAGGTTGAGAACCTACGGGTGAAACTCAAAACATTAGAATATGGTGCAAAAGTTCATATATTTTTGTAATTCAACTTAAAGGGTGAAACTAATATATTATACAGACTCATTACATGCAAAGTGAGATATTTCAGGCCTTTGATATATAATTATGTTGATTTGCAGTCATTCACATTCATTTTCAACCTCACTGACATGCTCTTTATCGTCCATCAATTTTGTAATAGATTCTTTTGCGTTTGACAATTTACTAAATTTACACTTTATTTCCTTTTCTAAGTGTTTTTTTTTTCCAACAAAGCTTTGGGTGTTAGTTTAACCACACGTTTTTCAGTCTCAGGGCCAAGCTGGCCTTTTTCCTTTTCAGCCATAATGACAACACAAAGCGAATTGGCTTATTAATCAATAAGCTCGCAGAATAGTTTTGTGTTTCGCAACAACTCGTCTAGACCAAGCGGCAACATTCTAATCTGAAAGATGAAGCCTACCCGGAAGTGCGAAAAACTGCAATACATCTCAAATCCGCTAGAGGGCGGTCATGTTAAAATATCCGTTTTCACAGTATAAATACATATTTACAGTTTGGTCCCATTGACTTTTATTGTAATCTTCAATATGTTTTGCGTGCCCGACAACTGTGAGGGGGATACAATTTTTTCTAACTCGTTAGTTCAGATCATATTTAGATTTAAAATGTATGACAAATTAGGGCAGTTAGCTTTGATTGACAGCTGATAATGCAGGCCCGTCGCTAAGGGGGGGGGGGGCGATTAACAAAAAAGCTACTAGCCTTGGCTACTAGGCTAGCAAGCTGTGGAAATGTTAAGAGAATATAAACAGAGACGTTGAGATCATACGGTGAAGTATTTTATTTAAATAAAATGAATAAAACAAAAAGAATATTATGGTCTATTTTAGTTGAAGCCTAATATAGGTTGTCGTTTTGGTCTGTCTCAGATCATTATAAAAAGTGTGTTAAATCTAAATATTAAATCCAAATCTAAATGTTAAATCTAAGTCTAAATGTTAAATATAAATGTTAAATATAAATCTAAATGTTGAATCTAAATATTTAGCTAATATGCAAAGTGAAAATGCTGGTAACCGGAAGTGCCGAAATAAAAACTCGATTAGGTCAGTATAAAAAAACATCTCATCCGGGGAAATGCACTCTTGGAAATGGATTATCGCGAAAATAACTACCTAAAATAATAAACTCGTTTGGAGAAACTGTATTTGGAGAGTAGGCTACTTTGAGGTTAGTGTCACCTGTAGTCATGATCGCCAGCCACGAGGGGGCTCACTTTGACTGATCTGTCACGTTCGCTTGCAAAAAGGCCAGCAGAGCTGCTTTCTGCTCGGCTAAAATGTCAAACGAATTATTATTTTACTATTTTAATTGTTATTATCGCGATAATCCATGTCACGGAGTCCATTTCCACAGACGAGATGGTTTTTATTCGTTATTTGACATTATAAACACTGACCTCCTCGAGCTTTTATTTTGGCACTTCCGATTACCAGCATTTTTAATTTGCATATTAGCTAAATATTTAGTTTAACCCTAAACATTTAAATTCAACATTTATATTTAAAATTTATATTTAACATTTATATTTAGATTTAACATTTAGATTTAATATTTATATTTAGCATTTACATTTATCATTTATATTTAGATTTAGAATTAACATTTAAGTGAAACATTTAATGTTTAGATTTAACCATTTTAAATATCTCTAAGTTGACAAATATAGATGTAAATGTGCTAAAAAGTGACGGTCAAAAATTCATACCAGTTTGTTAACCATAGTTTGGAGATAAATGTAACAAAATGTTGCTGTTATTTTAAGAGTGAGCCGCTTTACAAACGGCGCCCCATATCATACCACCTCTGTATCCTTTATGAAACTTTGTATTTTGTATTTCCCAAGATTTTCCAATATGGCGCCGCCCATACCCCCATAAACAGCCTCAAACCCGTTCCTCAGAGAGTCTATGGGTGACGTCACAGACGCTTTGTCCATATTTATTACAGTCTATATGGTCTACGCGCAGTTATTTTTAGACGGTTGCGAGTTACCACCAGGGCATTGTTTTAACGTGAAAGTGTGCACACAAATTACCATGGCCATTCATAATATCAGCGCTGAATACCACTTACCCCAATCGAGCGTTGGCCGGCTTGATGAATGATGTCCTGATGTAAAGATGCTAATCCGGTGACCCAGCGGCAACTCCAAACATTTGCCCTCCTCACATCCGTGGTTTCCAAACGAACACAGTAAAATCCACTTTATGGCTGGTCCGGCCGCGTCCTCACGAATGATTATCCAATATTAAAGCTGTTTTCGACCTAAATGTAGGCTACTAAGTCCTAAACAAAGTCTAGTACTGGTTGCTAATTTCGTGGATTAACTTTAAACGTGTGCCGTGTTATTTTACACGTAAAAAAAGGACGGAGCGTTCAGTAATGTTACTATTATCTAGCAATTTATTTTCCTGCATATCATACAGCAGCAATATCTTAACTAATACTGTAACAAACAACAAACCGTATTATTTACCCCAAGCGCAAGACACTGGGCACAGTCGAAAACTGTTTGCTTCCCAATTAGCAACACCTGTGTCTGAAAAGTCTCTGGAAAAGACCGAAAAAAACTTACCCGGGCTGACCCGAGATCAGCTGTGCCACAAAACACATACAGCACAGCACAAAATGACAAATACAAAATGAATATGGCTCATACAGTTTACATTTATACACTATCATGCATTGCAGATCTCATCTGGACCAGTTTGCATCGTCATAATGCTTTCAACAAATGTACAGTTCGATTTATTTTGTTAATAAAAACGGAGAAACGTGAGATCTGTGAAACTGATGGATCTGAATGTGACCAATATTACAAAAACATCACATTAGTCGATCTACAGTCTTTGGTAATACTTATATTTAGGGCTGTCAAACGATTAATTGCGATTAATCGCATCCAAAATAAAAGTTTGTGTTTACATAATATATGTGTGTGTAGCCTACTGTGTATAATTATTTTGTCTATATAAATACACACACATGCATGTATAACCTATGTTTAAGAAATATTTGCATGTATATACTTTATATATATTCATTAAATTTTAACAATATACATAAATATAAATATTTGATATATTAATTACACATTTTTCTTACATATATGCATGCATGTGTGTATTTATACAAAATAATTATACACACCACACACACATATATTTTGCAAACACAAACTTTTATTTTGGATGCGATTAATCGCGATTAATCATATTTTGCTTTGAAAGACAGTAAAAATGACATCAGAATTCAGAAAACTAGAAATGCTTTAGAACGTACAAAACAAATTAGCACCATTTTAAGATAAATAAGTGAATAGCACCATACTTAACAGATTCACCAATCACTTTTTATCAAACAATTGTATTAATTAAAAATAAATTAGATTTAACAAACTTTTTGGGGTTTTTTAAAACTTGTTTAGTTATTAAAACCCTAAAATGTCAAAGCACATTAGATACAAGAACAAATAAAGCATTATAAAACTAAGGCGAACCTTTATATATAATATTCCTGCAAGTTAACAGTTGTGCTCCACAAATAAGAAAAGGTATTATATTAAAAAAAGAAAAAACATTATGTTAAACCAACTTTTTCACAGCTCACAAACAAATTGCAATGGAAATAAAAATCAATAACTCGATGATAACTCAGATTCTTCCAAACGTCAGTAATAATCCCAGAACGACGGCAGTGACGAGCAGAACTCCAGCGATGAGTCCGATGCGGATCCAGGGGATCTCCTGATCTGAGATCAGCTCCTTAGGATCATGCTGACCTGCATTACACATCAGGGCTGTCAATATATCGCAACAATATGCATTATGGAACGATATGATACTATATTATACTAAATATTTTAATTTTAGATATTATTATAAATACTTTAGCAAAACTTGACCTGCTGCATTGGCAAATACATGAAAATAAAATAAGTTTGAGTGGAGATACTAAAACTACTAAATAATATAATTTCTAGGGCTGTCAAACGATTAATCGCGATTAATTGCATCCAAAATAAAAGTTTGTATTTACATAATATATGTGGGTGTACTGTGTGTAATTATTTTGTATATATATTAATACACACACATGCATGTATATTTATGAAAAAAAATATTATTTATATATAAAATGTTTATATTTATATATAATATAAATTATATAAATCTATATACAGCATATACATGAAAATATTTCTTAAATATATACAAGCATGTGTGTGTATTTATATATATAAAATAATTATACACAGTGCACCCACATATATTATGTAAACACAAACTTTTATTTTGGATGCGATTAATTGCAATTAACATTTGCACAACCCTAATAATTTCATTATATTTATTTACTCTGGCAGTGAACTTCTATAGTCTGTTCTTCACACAAAACGATCATTCGTCTTCAGGTTTGTAATATAGTGCACAGGCCGTATGGACGTCATTATAAATATAATGTGGACGAATTATAAGCTTTGCATGTTTTATAAAACGTTCAATACTCACCAGAGACGGTGCCGGCCTCGGGGACGGCGGATTCATCTGTCACCAACAACATTAGATGAAAAGAATCAGTCATTGATGAACATGTATTGACTGTTATTAGTATTATTGTGCAGATGATCAGTAGCAGTACCTTCAGCTCTCTCAGTGTGTGTGTGTGTTGGTGCTGTAGTGTGAGTGCTGACAGCATCTGTGTGTGTGGGTACACTGATGTTCATTTCAGTCTGATCTGTCGTAGCATGTGTGTGTGTCGGTGTCGTGCGGCCCGCTTCAGTCGGAGTGCTCGCAACTGTCGTCCAAGCTGGCACACTTGTGTGAGTGTGTGTGTGAGAGGTCAAGCTGACACTGGAGAATGAGTCCGTGGGGTCTGACATCCCCGAAGACATAGCTGAGGAGAGAGAGAGAGAGAGAGAGAGAGAGAGAGAGAGAGAGACCGGTTTATAAAAAATAATTTACAGTGTAACAGAGTCATATTGTTAAAATGTTTATAAACTGTTCAGTTTTATAAATTCAATTGATTAAACATTCATTTTGAATTTGAGAAAAAAAAGAGAAAAAAAAACATTTCATTAAAATAATAAAATGAATAAATTGTTAAGTTGAAGTTTTTTTTTTCTATTTTTTTTTTTAATTTTGCTTTTTATTGAACATGAACATCAGTCAAAAGCATCCGTGAACATCAGTGTTAACAGTGACATTTTAGTTCCTTTTTTTCCTCCCCTTTGTCCCTTTAATGCAACCCCCCTCCCCAAAAAAAAAAAAAAATTATTATTAAAATTTAACTAGACTACTGAAATGATAAAACAAATAGAATTAAATGTAATTCAAAATTTGAGAAAATGAGTGGACACACCCTCTACTGCTGATTGGCTGACTCTGCCTCCTCCCCACCATGAGTGGACACGCCCCCTACTGCGGATTGGCTGACTCTGTCTCCTCCCCATTCTGAGTTGACACGCCCCCTACTGCTGATTGGCTCACTCTGCCTTCTTCCCCATCATGAGTGGACACGCCCTCTCCTGCTGATTGGCTCACTCTGCCTTCTCCCCATTCTGAGTGGACACGCCCCCTACTGCTGATTGGCTCACTCTGCCTCCTCCCCATCATGAGTGTATACTCTGTTCTCAGTTAAACACACAGTTACCCCAAACAGTGAGCGTTTGCCTCTCCGGTAATCCGCTCTTCGGCTCCTCGTAATCCATGCTCTTGTAACGGCACCTGTAAACGCCCTGGTCGGAACCACTGACCGACTGGATGGTCAGTGAGAGGACCCCGCGAGAGATGATGTGCTCGGATGGTAATGCCAAGACGCTGGAATTGATACTGACGTCCATCTTTCCAGAGCTCAAGCGCAGAATCTCTTTGTCATCTTTCAGCCATTGGATGTACATGTCTTCCCACGGTTTATATTTCGGGATATTCCCAAAGCAGTCCAAAGTGACATCCTCGCCCTCTACAGCTTCCACATGCTCAGGGAACCACTCTGGTTCTGTTGAAACACGAGAGAGGTTGTGCTTAAACTTGTGTTGATGCTTGAATCCAACACTGAGTGACTCAAACTGCAGTTCATCGACTGGCCACTAGAGGCCGGCGGCAGTAGAGAGTCAGTCCCATAGACCCGCATGTTAAAATGCCCAACTTTACAGCAGGAAAAAACATGTTTATAGTCTGGTGCAAGAAGTGGTTTTGGTCTATATAGATAATTTTGTCCTTCATAATGACTGTGAGGGGGGTGAATTTTTTTATAACACACCCGTTTAACCCTCTGGGGTTCTTCGTTTAACAGTCACACTAGGGACCTTCGGGTCAAAATTGACCCAAAGGACGGGATTCATATTTAAAAAAGAAAATCATATTTTTTTTTTTTTACTTCTTTTTTATAATATTTTTTCTTTTCTTTTTTGGTGTTTTGAGAAAAAATTCAAAAACAAAAAAATTTATAATTAGTATTGATGCAATAATTATGACCAAATTTTCCCCCATTGAAAAAAATAGAAAAAAAATATTATTATTTTTTTTTTACTTGATTTTTATAATATTTTTTCTTTTCTTTTTTGGTGTTTTGAGAAAACTTTCAAAAACAAAAAAATATATAATTAGTATTGATGCAATAATTATGACCAAATTTTCCCCCATTGAATATAATAGAAAAAAAAAATTATTATTTTTTACTTGTTTTTTATAATATTTTTTTTTCTTTTTTGGTGTTTTGAGAAAAAATTTCAAAAAGAATTTTTTTTTAAAATTAGTATTAATGCAATAATTATGACCAAAATTTCCCCCATTGAATATAATAGAAAAAAATATTAATTATTTTTTTTACTTGTTTTTTTATAATATTTTTTCTTTTCTTTTTTGGTGTTTTGAGGAAAAAATCAAAAAAATTATAATTAGTATTAATGCAATAATTATGACCAAATTTTCCCCCATTGAATATAATAGAAAAAAAATAAATTATTTTTTTACTTGTTTTTTATAATTTTTTTTCTTTTCTTTTTTGGTGTTTTGAGAAAAAATTCAAAAACAAAAAAATGTACAATTAGTATTAATGCAATATTTATGAACACATTTTCCCCCATTGAAAATAATAGAAAAAAAATTATTTATATTTTTTTATAATTTTATATTTATATTATAAATTATATAATACCACTTAGACTTTTCAAATCCCGTCCCCAATTTTTTGGGGTGTTCATATACCAAGTACCAATAAAGTCAGCAAGTTTCGGACCATTCCGATGAAGCTACGATTTTTAACATTTTTTTATTTAAACGCTTCGGCTCATTATTGACCCGAAGAAGCCCAGAGGGTTAAATGATATTAACCCTTAAAGTTCTGCATAATTAAGGGCGTGGCCAGGTGGATTGCCGCTGATGTCACTGCTAGCCGTTTGTCTGCTGTGTGTTAGCATCACCTCGGATACTTACCGAACACTTTCAGGAATACAAAGCAAATGACTTTCTTATCCGGCAAGAAACACTCATACACGTCTTCATCGTTCAGCATCACGTCAGTCAGAAGGAGGGAAAAGTCCTTGGACTCGACAGGATCCCTGAGGAAACTGACCCGCTCCTCAAACGCCCTCCCGACCCTGATGATGTCACCGTCAACCGAGAGGACGTCTTTTCCCATCGCCTCCCAGTAAAGCTCCTCCTGCTCCTGCAATTGGAATCTAGAAACATCGCAGGGCAAGATCACGCTTTCCCCGAGGATTGCCTGGACGTTCGACGCCTGCTGGTATATACCTGCACACACTGCGTGAGGACGTGCAATAATAATGAGAAATTAATATCGATTATATATCAGAATCTTCTAAACACAGAAGAGATTCCTCACTTACCACTGAAGGAGACAACAAAAATGAATGTAGTGCCAAGAATATTCATGTCCTCTTAGAAAACCTGGTGAATAATAATGATGAAAAATAAACTATTTAATCTATTATCTCCCCAAAATGTGCATTCCATTTTGCAATTAATTTTTATTGAAATATATCATAAAATAAATACTTTACTACATATATATATATATACACACTACAAATTACAATATAAATAATATTATATAGTTATATATCCCGAATATATAGTTATATTATATTTACATTTATATATTTTATATATAAATAGAGTTAGACTAATAACTATATATTCAGGATTTACATTTATATATTCAGAGTTATATAACCATATATTTGGGATTTTATTTAATTATTTCCTGTTTGGCCCCCCATAAATAAATAAATAAATAAAGAATATATATATATATATATATATATATATATATATATATATATACATATATATATATATATGGGCTGTCAAATGACTAATCGCGATTAATCGCATCCAAAATAAAAGTTTGTGTTTACATAATATATGTGGGTGCACTGTGTATAATTATTTTAGATATATAAATACACAAACATGCTTGTATATATTTAAGAAATATTTTCATGTATATACTGTATATAGATTTATAAATAATTTATATTATATATAAATATCAATATTTTATTTATAAATAATTTGTTTTTCTTAAATATACAAGCATGTGTGTGTATTTATATATATATAATAATTATACACAGTGCCCCCACATATATTATGTTAACACAAACTTTTATTTTGGATGCGATTAATCTTTTGACAGCCCTAATATATATATATATATATATATATATATATATATTCCAAATGACAATAAAAATATATTATATAGTTATATAGTTATAGTTATATATATATATATATATATAGTTATAACTGAATATATAAATGTAAATCCCGAATATATAGTTATTAGTCTAACTCTATGTTTATATAAAATATATAAATGCAAATATAAATGTAAATATTCTATAACTACATATTCAGGATTTACATTTATATATTCAGTTTTGACTATATATTTGGGATTTTATTTAATTATTTCCTGTTTGGCCCCCCATATATATATATATATATATATATATATATATATATATATAAATAATATAATATATTTATATATATATATTAAACCATTTAAATATAAGGAAATTATTTTATGCTTTAAGTATTTTAAATATGAGGGAAGAACAAACACAAATCTTGGTTAAGGTTTTAATCTGACTAAACTAATCTAAGTTTTATTTTAATAGGCCAAAAAAAAATCATAGAAAATCAGAAACCTGTCAGGAAACAGGAAAAATTGATTACAACATAATCAGTTATTAATATTCCGTTGGTTCTCTCTTATTTTTATGTGTTTCATAATTTATTCGTAGGACATTCTGGCATGTATCATTGAGTTATCTCAAATATCAAGCACACTATTATGCCTTTACATGATATTAATAATCTGGTATTGTCGGGCATGTGGTGGACGCCCACAGAATCAGCTCAAGCTTTATTTAATAGTGCTGACGTGCGTCACATGAGCCCGTAACCCGATCACATCAAACACTCGGCTCACAAGCTTACTACTTATGAACCAAATCTACTTTTTAAATCACAAATTATGACACTTATATTCTGAATTGAATAATTAGACAACGCAGCAATAGATGAGTTCATCACTAAAGCACATGGAGATCATTAATGCATCAAAAAAGCAATGAAAGCTTTTATTTTTATTAGTTATTTAAATTTTGTTTTGCTTAATTATTAGTATGAATGGGTTTTTTTCAGTTTCAGGTCATTTTAGTACAAATCTTTGAGTTAAATAACACTAAGACACTAGTTATGTAACTTTAGTCAGGGAAACAGCCTTTTCTGATCATTTAACTTGTATTTCCTGTTAACATCATGTCTAATGACAAGGAAAACTGATTTAAACAATAAAAGGCAAACATTCACACACATTTCATTTGTCTTTGTAACTTTTTGAGTTGCTTTATAGCTGAGAAATAAGAGCATTCAGGAGTGAAATGAAACGCTTTCTTCCTCTAATATCATGTAATCTCCAGCTGATGCGTCACTGAGATGAGGAGGAAATGAAAGTACTCACGAGTCTGCAGTGATTCAGAGATTACGATCCTCAGAGCTGCTTCATTCAGTGAGTTCTGGTCTTCAGGCCGGGGTCGAGTCACATGCTGAACAGAGAGAACATGAATCCAGTGTATCTGAACATGATGCACGTTCACGGCTCCAGCTGACGGGTGTTAAAATACGACCTGACCCATCATCACAATTACATTACACTGAAGAAACCACATTACCTGAGCAAAACTGTAGTGCATGTGGAGAGGTAAAGACTCGTGCTGTCGTGTGTGTGTGTGTGTAATATTAGACCACGATCCTCCTCTGAATGATGGCATTTCTTGGCCTGACTGCAGGTATTTACACTCTTCAACAGTCCTGGCAGAAACTCAAGCTCTGCTTTTAGACCAGCGAGACAATCTGTCGACTCACATGAAGAACAATTACACAAAACAACAAGTTCGTAACAACTTAAACTAATAATTGATCTTTTTTTTATCTTTCTGGTGGATATGAATGCGTTTAAAGGGTAAATCTCATAAAAAAGTGGCCAGGTCGCATTTCACTTGCAAGAATAGTAATAATGTTTTATCAAAATCTAAAAAAATATATACTTTATAATACACATACATTTAAAATTAGGGAGGAAATGTGCCAAAATATTAAAATAACATCACAATAATTATCTTATTGGCCCTAAAATGTGAAACATACATAAATATTACTGTGTGTGTGAGCTAGAATGTGTTTTATATATATATATGCACCGAAATTTTGGCTGATAATTATGATAATTATATTTTACCGATAATTATGTATATTTGAAAGCCGATATCCAATAAATCCAAATTATTGGTAAATATATAAAAATTATAAATAATTTTTGAGAGCCTGATTACAAAGACAAACCCTCTAAAAATGTATAAATTATATGTAGCTATAGGGCTGGGCAACGATTAATTGCGATTAATCGTATCCAAAATAAAAGTTTGTGTTTACATAATAAAAAAAAATATTATTTCTATAATTATGAATTATAATAATACTTTTAAATAATTATATATATATATATAATAATAATTATAATATATATATATAATAATAATTATAATATATATATATAATAATAATTATAATATATATATATATAATATATTAATATATATTATTATTATATATATTATTATATATATATATATAATAATATATATAATATTAATTATATAATAATAATTGTAATAATATAATTATTCTATATTATAATTAAAAATAAAAAAATAATATTTCTTAATTTTTTTTAATTACATTATATATATATATATATATATATAAAACACACACACACACATGTTTATATTTAAGAAATATTTGCATGAATATACTGTATATATATATATTTATACATAATTTATATAAAATAAATATTTTATATATTAATAACACATTTTTCTTAAATATATACATGCATTAATATTAATTATTGCCCAGCCCTAGTATATATATATATATATATATATATATATATATATAAAACTTTTTTCCACAAACCAACCAAAAAATGTGTGGAATTAGTGGCATGTTTTTTATTTTGTCATAAAAAGAATATATTCACACTCAAATCAATATTTCATGTCCATTCATTTATTTCTAAAGTATCCATGCAATAAGCAGGATAAAGTAGTCAGCAGATCATTATTTCCCCGTCAGAGAATTGGAAATACTTGCTTTAAACACATTTGTTTTGCTTTTTACCATTATGACAGATATAAAGCGGGAAATATTTCAACTCATTTAATATTATATATTCATACAAATGTGAATTTCAACAGTCAGAAATATTACCATGAGTGTTCAACACACGTATCAGTCGTTTCTCATCTAGAGACGATGATTAAAACTTAAGCTTTAAAACCACGCCATCTAAAACACACCATAAAAATGTTCAACTTGTGTTTACATGCGGAGTACACTAAAAGCTCCACGATACACACACGCACATGTCTCTGATGGAGTGAGTGGAGTCACATGACACCTGAGATATTAATAGGTCTGTCAGTGGAGACTCACGCTCAGGTCTTCCAGCTGTACGAGTACTCTCTCATGTGCAACTGTCTGAGCGCACACTTTCCCAGAATGCTCGGCGCTGCCAGCTGCTGAACTGAGCTCTGCTGGAGCCCACACCTGCCCAGATCCTGTACAACACACTCCTAGAGGAGAACAAACCAGAGCATGAGACCTTCAGGAGCAGCTACACACACACACACACACATGGGGTGTGACGGTTATATGTCATATGAGCCATTCCACCGAAAGGTTGACATTTCTGTCCTCAGGACATTATATGTATAAAATTGCATGAAAATTAACTCTAAAATGCATTTGATTATTAAGCAATAACTACAAATGTAAAAAGTATAATTAAAAACATTAATAAAAACGACACAGAACACTATAAAAATAGCATTTTCTGCATGTCCCAACTCTCTATCTCTATACTTTACCATGAAATATTATGATATTATGATTTTCTGGCATTTTTGTGTGACTTTATATCCAATTAAAATGGCTTTAAAATGAAAAACAAAAAAACAAACAAACATTTGAACTAGTATTTTAGATAAAATACACATTTTAGTCCAGATCCATCATCTGGATCTTCTGAAGGCAATGGGGCGACTACAAGTCCTCTCATTTTCATTTTTATTTGATGAAATTGTAACTATGAATAAGAAGGTCTATCTCAACATACAGTCCGGTTCCCTAAACTTTTTCTTAGATTTAATTTTTTTATTTTGAAAATATTAACTTTTGGTAAGGCACGAGAAATGGCTCATTGTCCTCACACTGTTAGCATCAATGCTATGTGACCATATGCCATATATTTGATAACTTTTTACTTAAAAACTCAATCTTGTTCCTATTTTTTCTTTTTCTAAAAAAAAATAAAATTAAACCACTATTTTCATCAGTTTTGTTTGGTCTAGGGATGGGCAACGATTAATCGCATCCAAAATAAAAGTTTGTGTTTACATAATATATGTGTGTGTAGTGGGTATAATTATTTTGTATCTATAAATACACACACATGCATGTATATATTTAAGAAAAATGTGTTATTAATATATCAAATATTTATATATAATATTAATTGTGAATAATTTATATATAATTTATTTATATATAATATTATTATAATTTACATAAAATTAAAATAATATAATTTATTTATTTATAATATTAATTGTGAATAATATAAAATATATACATGCACATATTTCTTAAATATATATACATGCATGTGTGGGTATTTTTATATACAAATTAATTATACACACTACACACACACATATATTATGTAAACACAAACTTTTATTTTGGACGAGATTAATCGCAATTAATCATTGCCCATCCCTAGTTTGGCCCATAAATTATACACTTATTTAATTAAATAATTAAAAAAAAAATTATAAGCTTGAGGTTTCGAAAAATGCCTTTATGTTTTTTTTTGTTTTGTTTTTTTGTTATAAAAATACACCTTGCTTTAATAGTGATTTTATTGGCACAAATATCTATTTTTGAACATATACCCAACAATTTCTTTAAAATTAACACTTTCTTGTGTGGAAAACAAAGGAATTAATTGACATGCTTCTAAACTTGCTTTTTAAATGACACATGATTTTCAGTAAAACATGCGTCCATATTCTGCTTAAAAAAATAAATAAAGTTGCCTGAGATTGACCAATACACATTTTGAATAGTTAAATATGTGTAGGATTAGATTCAGTGTTGAAAAAGATCAAAAATAAAGTTTATTTTTGAAGAGTTAACGTACCGGTTGCGTCTCCGGCTCAGAGCTCTGGCTGATGGGAACGTTGAGGACGGCCGTGGGTTCGTGTGTGTACAGACCCGCAGAAAACTCTCCTCTCTGAGCCGGCCTCAGGAGCTGCGTCAGCGCGTGGAGTGTGTGAGGCATGATGGGACCCGTCACCTCCAGACTGCACACGTCCTGATAGCCCGTCCTCACCAGAGTCTTCACGTTCACAGCGCGCGCCTGAAAACAGGTCAAAAAATTATATAATGCATGATGTCATCAGTGTCCTATCATAGCCTTTAACCCTCTGGGGTTGTTGGTTTCAGAGTCACATTCGGGGTGTTCGGGTCCAAGTGGATCCAAAGGGCGGGATTCATATTTAAAAAAAAAAAAAAATCATGATTTTTTTTTACTCGTTTTTTATAATATTTTTTCTTTTCTTTTTTGGTGTTTTGAGAACATTTCAAAAATTAAAAAAAAATTATACTTAGTATTAATGCAATAATTATGACAACATTTCCCCCATTGAACATAATAGAAAATATATATATATATTACTGAACTTAAATATACAAGCTTGATAAAAATGATCATTTTAGAAGAAAATTACAAATGGCACTTAGAGGCTTTTGCATCTGAACTCTTCATATATATATATTTAAAGCTGTATTTCATTTTAGAGTCAAGCCTAGGCCTCATAAAAGCAATTTTTGAAATGAGATGCATGCCATCTGGTGGACATAATAATAATTAAAAATAATAATTTTAGGGCTGTGAAATGATTAATCGTGAAAATAAAAGTTAGTGTTTACATAATATATGTGTGTGGCGTGCATCATTATTTTGTATATATAAAAATGCACACATACGCATGTCTATATTTGATTAAAATGTGTTATTAATATATAAAATATTTATATTTGTGTAGAATATAAATTTTGTATAAATATATATAAAGTATATACATGCAAATATTTCTTAAATATATACACGCATGTGTGTGTATTTATATATACAAAATAATTATACACACACACCACACTTTTATTTTGGATGCGATTAATCGCGATTAATCGTTTCACAGCCCTAAATTATTTATGTTTTTTGAGCATAAAAAGGATGATTTCTGAAGGATCATGTGACACTGAAAACTGATGTGTAATGATGTTAAAAATTCAGTTTTGAAATTACATTTTAAAATACATTCAAATAGAAAACGGTCATTTTAAATTGTCAAAATATTACTGTTTGTCTTTTTTTCATCAAATAAAGCAGCCTTGGTGAGCAGAAGAGACTTCATTTAAAAACATTAAAAAATCTTACTGATCTAAACCTTACTGACCGGTAGTGTATATCTGTCTGCATTCATTGAAGAGGGGAAGTGTTACAATATGAATCAGTGAGGTCAACAAACCTTGAGTGTGTGCAGTGTGGCCCCTCTGAAGGCGGTCGGGGCCAGGAGCGTTGGAGGAAGACCGGCCTGAGAACCGGCTCCTGCCACCAAACTCTTACAGTTAATGAGGAAGTTGAGCAGCGTGAAGGTGTTCGAACCCTCCACCAACACCACGGACTCTGGTCTGTGGTCCAAACACACCTCTCTGTGCTCCTTACGACTGATGCACGACTTAAGGGAAGTACATCACGGCACAGGGTTTCACATATGAACATGTTTCAATGGTTTAGCCAAGATTTGACATTTCCACACAATCCATTACTGTGCATCGTTTCAATTACACTGGTCTCACGGTTTGGTTCGATTAAGATTATGATGTCATCAATTCAGTTTAATTCGATATCATGATGCACTATATACACAAATTTCAATTTCTTGTGTGTTATGCAACACGTTTGAGCTCCATGAGGACCAATGAGGTTCATTCTCATTGACTCATTAGAAGATTTCCTCTATATTATACAGTAATCAACATTTGAAGTGGATCAAAACCTTTCAAAGTTATTCAAATTATAATATATATATGAATTTTGAACAATAGCGTTCTTGTCTTAGGATAACTTTAGTCAACATTTCAAGTGGATCAAAAAATGTGTATTTACTGTATGCATTAATTAAACTTGCATCATTTAATGCATACATTAAAGTTGCACATACAATTTTATATAAAAAGGTGTAAGGATACAGTTTGATGGTAATGGAATCTGGTTTCTTGATCTTGTCTTGGACGCCCATCTCCTTTAGCCAAGAAAATCCCTCATCATCGTCATCTTCATCATCATCGTCCTCCTCGTTTTCACTGTGCTCACTCAATCTGGAAGAAGGAAAGATCAAATCAGCAAATATATGTTCAATTTATTCTAATTTAATTTATTATTATTATTCAATGTATTAATTATATTCAAAGTAGGGCTAGGTATCGATTCAGAACTTCATTACATTGTTAATATAATGAAAACCGCATATTATATTATATTATTATATATTTAATTATATTATTATAAAATTATATTTATGTATTTAATTTCTATATATTTACAGAATTATGTGAAATATGTTTTCTTAAGAAAAATTTACATGAAGGCTATTATTGTACTAGTCTCCCTAACATTTATCCAAACGAGTCAATATTTTTATTTAAGAAAGAAATAAAATCCAAGAATTGAAATGATGAAAATTGTGTTACAAACATACAATAATACAAACCAGAAATTGTACCATGTAAACATAGTAACATGTTATCACTAAACTTAATAAAAGTCTGTTAAGTTACTAAATGATTGACAATCACAATTACATTTTAGATAAACCAAATTTCTCTTGTGCAATTAAAATATCGTTATAATACCGTATACCGTGATAAAAGTTCAATTAATCGCAGCATGAAAATTTGATTTCATGTTCCAATTCAATTCGATTTCCTTTCACAAGCTCTCAATTCGATTTGATTTCGATTCTAAGTTTGATTTTCGATTCCCAATTTGACTCATTGAATATAGATTTAATACAAACCCTATATTTATAAAAAGAACAGTGCACATAAGTTTACTTTTGTTAATGCACATAAATTTAACTTGGTAAATCTGCATCCTAACTCAAGCTAATACTACTGTCAAACATGCGTTTCGAGAAACATGTAATATTAATATTGCAGCCTGCACTGCAAACTGTGCCATTGAAGACAAAAACCTGTTTCAGAAATTGTAACAATATTAACACATGTAGAAAATAAGAAATACATTTTTCTATTAAGGTATTTATTTTGTTAAGGAAAAATAACAAATGTGTGAAATGTTCACCTATTTGTCATGATATGTTCTGACAATAAAGAGTAGTTTAAAACGACAATTAACACTCAACTTGGGAGCTAAAATGTGCCTTTAAACTTTGACATTTATTATTAAAATTTGACATTTATTGTGATAATTAACGACATCGGCTGATATAAAAAAAATATATATATTGTAATAATTTTTTTTTGGCCAAATCACCCAGCCCTACTTAAATTATTACATTGTTTAAATGAATACATGTTAGCTAACTGTGATTTCTGAAACGCAAAACTTAGTCTCCTTTGATGACAGGTCACTGTAAACTGTAATGTGGACTCGCTGCTTTGAAACGGTGTGTATTGTGAAAAGCGCTGTACAAATAAGCATGAACTGAATGTGTTGTCGGTGATCATGTACTCACACTGTGCCGTCCGTCTGTTGAGCGCTCTCGCCGAGATCTTTGCTTTTCCTCCGCTCCTCCAGCAGAGGGAGGGAGAACTCTATCCCTGAACACAAGCAGAACACACACATGACCCTTCCATACACAGCCGTCTGCCAGGGCTGATGCACTTCAGGAAACAATACGTCACACGCACAGGTAAAGAACAAAATGCACAACACCCAGCCATATTAACTAGTTATTTCTTGTTATAACTACTAGTTCAACATCATGATCACATATTATGATATACGACAAATACTCCCAAGTGTCTGATTGCATTGATAAAATTAAATGCAAAAGTTCCAAATAATTAAAAATTAAAAGATTCTTCCTCAGACGTTAATTAAAAATCAGCATCTTATGAACTTATTTAGTATATATATATGAAGAGTTCAGATGCAAAAGCCTCTAAATAATGCCATTTGAAATTTTCTTCTAAAATGACCATTTTTATCAAGCTTGTATATTTAAGTTCAGTAATTTCACTTAAATGACAATTAATGGGTAATCTTCATTGTCATTTAAGTGAAATTACTGAACTTAAATATACAAGCTTGATAAAAATGATCATTTTAGAAGAAAATTTCAAATGGCACTTAGAGGCTTTTGCATCTGAACTCTTCATATATATATATACATATACACACACATATATATATATATATATATATATATATATATATATATATATTTATATATATATAAATACAAATGTATGCGATAAACAGTCTACGTGACTCCTAGATCTTTTTTTACTGAAAAATCTTATTTTTATTACATGTCAAACTAAATAAGTATAGTAAGTAATTAAATGAATACGTAAATAAATAAGTAAGAAAAATTCTCCCAAGTGTCTGATTGCATTGATAAAATTAAATGCAAAAGTTTCAAAATAAAGCAAAGATTCTTCCTCAGACATTCAGAACACAAGTTAATTAAAAATCAGCATCTTATGAACTTACTTAGTATATCCATATATATCTACATATATATATATATATATATATATATATATATATATATATATATATACACATACATATATATATTAGGGCTGTCAAAACGATTAATCCCGATTAATCGCATCCAAAATAAAAGTTTGTGTTTACATAATATATGTGGGTGCACTGAGTATAATTATATATATATATATATATATATTTTTCTTAAATATACATGCATGTGTGTTTTTTATATATATACAGAGTAATTATACACTGTGCACCCACATATATTATGTAAACACAAACTTTTATTTTGGATGCAATTAATCGTGATCAATCGTTTTGACAGCCCTTACATATATATATATATGCACGTGTATATCGCATACATTTGTATATATATATATATATATATATATATATATATATATATATATATATGTGTGTGTCTCCTAAATCTCTTTTTGCTGAAAAATCGCATTTTTATTATATGTCAAACTAAAAAGTATAAGTAAATGAATAAGTAAATAAATTAGTAAATATATATATATATATATATATATATATATAAATAAAGCAAACTCCAATAAAAACTTGATAAGCGCATTGGAGGAAAATTATACAATCATAAAATCTTCATACTGGAATACACTCTTATATATGTATATATATATATATATTTTAATAAATCCAAAACAAAAGCAATGGCTCTATCAAACCCCTTGTCCATTTTTTAAAGAAAACCTTGGCCTCCTAATCTACAGAATATGGCATTGGGTATACAATAGCAGAGCATGAATGGTTGCAGGGAAGGTCGGTGACTCACCGTCGGCCCTCATGGCCTCTCTCAGGCCTCTAGTGGTGGGGGACAGTACTGCAGTGATGCCTTTAGACCCGCTCAGACCCGCCGCGCGGAACAACACCGTGAACTGATACGAGCACAGGTAGAAATACGGACACAGTCGGGCCTTCAGGAGACTGTAGAGAGACGTCAGACTCACAGACCTACAACACACACACACACACACACTCCAGTCAGCCACATCACACAATTCAGTAATTTAGGCATATTTAACTCAATAACTAAAGAAACCAAGTCATTTGTAGAAGTGTTATTGATATATGCCAGAGCTGCCTTGGCCACACACACTCTCTTACCAGTCGCTCATCAGGCTCTGCTGCAGCGCTGAGTCCTGCGCCCACGGCACACACTTGCCGGAGAACTTGCGCTCTGCTCCGATCCGTGGGAAGAGAGAGAGCCAGGGCATCGACGGGTGCTGCCAGTACTGAAGACACTGCTGGAAACCACAGCGCAGCTCCACACACCCCCGGGGATCCTGCAACACACACACACATGCACACAATGCAGATTAACACTTTATAGATCAGCATTATTTATTTTTAATGGACTGTATTAAAGGTGCACTCTTAAAAAGCTAAATAAAAACTATAAATAGAGTAACTACTTAAAAGATAAATATGTTATATCACATTAAAAATCGTGTGTGTGTGTGTATATATATATATGAAGATAATTCATATTTTCATTTTTAAAATAAAACTAAATATTAAAACTAAATGAATTTTAAATAAATAAATATTTTTATATAAAATATATATATATTAGGGCTGTCAAAACGATTAATCGCATCCAAAATAAAAGTTTGTGTTTATAATATGTGGGTGCACTGTGTATAATTATTGTGTATATATATAAAAAACACACATGCATGTATATTTAAGAAAAAAATATTATTTATATATAATATAAATTATATATAAATCTATATACAGAATATACATGAAAATATTTCATAAATATATACAAGCATGTGTGTGTATTTATATATATATATATATATATATATATATATATATATATATATATATATATATATATATAATAATTATACACAGTGCACCCACATATATTATGTAAACACAAACTTTTATTTTGGATGCGATTAATCGTTTTGACAGCCTTAATATATATATATATATAATGCTTAAATTAATGAATATTTATACAATTAAAATAAATACTAAACCATACTGTACATCATACATTAAAACTAAATAAAAATCTATTAAAAAAATGTTTCTTATAACAAATATTCATCATATGAAAACTACATTTACTTAATTACATTATTTAATATAAAGATACAAATTATTTAACACGCAAGTTAAAAGTATATAAAATTTTATAATGATAAATAAAATAATAAAAAAAATATTAATTAAAAATAATGTTTAAATGAATTACTATTTAAAGATAAAGCAAAATGTACTTATATACTATACACTAAAAGTATATGAAATCACACATTAAATCTAAAAAATACTATTTTTTATATATATAAAGCTAAGTTCTGTATACAATAATAATAATAATAATAACATCAATAATATAAATATATAGTAATTTAATATTCTTTCTTTAATATAAAAAAATAGTGCTAGGCAACGATTAATCGCATGCAAAATAAAGGTTTGTTTACACATAATATGTGTGCATTATTATTTTCTATATATATATATATATATAATTGCACACATATGCATGTATACAGTGGTTAAAGTGGGATTTGGCAGGTGTGGGAACCCAAAAATTTTGTGTAGAACTGGGGAAAAATTACACACCGTGGGACAACATATTGAGTGTCATGGTAAAGCAATAGGGTTAATCAGGTCGGTTGGCCTATATCGGGACCAGCGAGATTCGGTGAGATTAATTAATCTATTTATTTATTCATTTATCTGAGGTGCCGGAACGCAATTCCGGCCCACTTTACCCCCTGCATGTATACATTTAAGAAATATTTGCATGTATATGCATTTATAATTGTTTGGTAAAACTCTGTGCTCAGTGGTGGTGTGTGCGTACTGGTATGTGAGCCGGAGCGCTGGTGAACTGGGCCCTGCAGTGCGCGCTCAAGCCCTGCGCCTCCTCCTGCGCCTTCACATGCTCAGCCCAGGAGAACGACTGAGGAGACGTGAACAACGCACGGGTCTTCAGGGACCAGTCGGCCGGGAACTCCACACACACTTCAGCTGGAGCCGCGGGGCAGACCGACTCTGGACTCTAGAGACAAACACACACGTCATGAACACACACACACACACCATGACTGAGGAATCATGAGCAACCGTCAGCTATCATCAGTCAGAAACCTTCAACACTGGAGTGGATCTCTCCTCCTCGAACACACAGCCATCGTCAGAGAGGGGAACGACCTGTAGAGATGGATGCAGGGAGTTTGATTGACAGGCCATCTGACCAATCATAATATGACGCCGCCCATACCCCAATAAAACAGCACTATTTTTTAAAGTCTATGGTTATTATACATCATCTACTGTTCAACCGTTTTCATAAAAAGCTCTGATTGAGAAATTTGCATGCTCACATGATCCTAAAATGAAATCAAATTGAGAAGAAATTAATCAATTTTAGTTAGGGCTGGGAAACGATTAATCGCATCCAAAATAAAAGTTTGTGTTTACATAATGTGTGTAGTGTGTGTCATCATTTTGTATATATAAATACACACATATGCATGTATATATTTAAGAAAAATGTGTTATTAATATATTGAATATTTATATTTATGTATAATATTACTTTTGTATAAATATATATAAAGTATATACAAGCAAATATTTCTTAAATGTTTACATGCATGTGTGTGTATTTATATATACAAAATAATGACACACACTACACGCACATATATTATGTAAACACAAACTTTTATTTTGGATGCGATTAATCGTTTCCCAGCCCTAATTTTAGTATTATTAATAATTATTGACCATGTCACATCCCATTAGCCTATTTTTTTAAACTGTAAATAAAAACTACACATAAAACTACATATAAAACTACACATAAACTATACATAAAAAAATCACATTAAAAAATACCTTATAAAACATGTAAATTGTAAATATATATATATATATATATATATATATATATATAAATTTATGTTTGTTTAAAATATATATATATTAAACAAACATAAATTAGGCTACATTTATTTACAGTTAAAAGTTGAGTTCAAATATAACATTATTAATAATGGTTATGAGTCATGGCAATACATGAAAAATAAACTTGCCACATTTACATGGTAAGGTTAACTTATATGTACATTGAAGAGTTACATTTAATATTATTTTATATCTAATTTTATCAATAATTATTGACCATGTTACAATCCCATTAGCCTAATTTTTTTAAAACTATAAATAAACAAATAATCAAACTACACATAAACTATACATACAAAAAATCACATTAAAAATAAATTATAAAACACGTATATTGTATGTAAATTATATATATATATATATATATATATATATATATATATAAACGTAAAAAATAGGCTACATTTTATGTACGGTTAAAAGTTGAGTTCAAATATAACATTATTATTAATAATGGTTATGAGTCATGGCATTACATGAAAAATAAATATGCAACATTTGTGTACCATGGTAACGTTAACTTATGTACATTGAAGAGTCATGTAAACATATGAGCCTGATAAAAATGTTAGTTAATATTAAACAAAATGAGACTTTTACATCTGAAGTCTTCATATATGTAACGTTAATGGTATATATAATAATAATGGTAACATAAACGAGCTCAGAAGTGTGCCGTACTGTACCGTTATCTCGTGTTGTCTCCGTCGGTCTGTATTGAGCAGTTCTTCTCTCAGTGAACCTCCCGCGTTTGGACGCTCTTCGAGTTTCCCGTCCAGAACCGGAGCAACTGCCGCCTTTTCGCCGTCGGTGTGCGATAAAGCCCGTTTCTTAGGACTATTGTACGTGTTCTCAATGTTCGCGAACGGATTCCTGCGCTTTACGCCGCCTCGCGACCGGCCCGGGACGTTTATCAGCGGCCCCGGTGAGAACGGGCGGACTCCGGGCACCGACACGACCGGACTCGAGGTCCTCCGCTCGGGCCCTTCGCTCCGCGCCCGGTTCCGTCTCATCCGAAGAACATCACACGGTTTTTTAAAGCTGGGAGAGTAGCAGCCCAACTCCGCCATCGTGCTCGTTTCGGTCGAGCGGGAACTGCGGTGATCCTTCTGTGGCCTGACTGGATTGTTTTGTTCCGAAAGCAACGATCAAAATTTCGCGCGTAACGGAATAGCGTCAGCACATTGCGTGATGACGCAAATGAGCGTGTTGGCGTAAACGCCCTACAAATGTAAAGTCTCTACCGTTTCGTATTTTATTTTATTGCTATTGTTATTTATTATTATTATTTTACTGTTTCGTATTGATTTCTCTCAGTACTGAAATAAAGAACTTAAACTATTTATGATATGATCAGTCTAACAAAATAAAAAGTCTGTAAGAAATTAATATATTTGGCCAAAACAAATATAAAAGTCTTTATCAAAAAAAAGAAAGATTGTGTAAGTCTACTGAGATTGTAAAGATTTTTTAATACTAATTTATCACATATTGAAATCTATTACAGCACTGTATCATAGAAATTATTTCATATGCAAAAAGTAATGTATTGTGCCACGATGTTTTTGCAGTTAGCCTATAACACAGAGAGGAAGTGGCATCTCTTGAAAATTCCTCGGATGATACTGATTACGATATCCAAATATCTAGAAAAACTCAAATAGATTAAAGTTGATATTCCAGTTTAATTTATTCATAAGATGCAAAACTTCCTCTGTCGCTCCTGTCCTTCAATATGTCAGCATCTAGATTAATGGTTGATGTCGATTAATTGCCCGCTATTCATCATTTGCATTTGTGATTAATCACGATGTGAAATGACAGGCGCTGAATATTGTGGGTATGGATGAGTTGTCAGGGTTGATGACACTTCATATCGATCCTCAGCCGGTCAGGGACGACGACACGCGTGATGAATGGCCCGAGGGTGACCTCTGACCCCGAGGACATTTTGGGCATTTTTATAATAAAATAGAGACAGGACTGGAAAACACAAAGTCAGCTTTGCAAAACAATAAAATTTTTCTATTTGAAGTGAAAGATCTCAAACATTTCACGTGATCTGAGCATTTTATTGTTACTGATAACAAAATATAAACAACTTTATTCCTCAAAAGGGAGTTTAGAGAAACAATTAGGTCATTCTTCAAATTTTCCTTAAAATAGGCTATAATGAAATGTCCGTTTTAAAACAATTTGATGACATTTTTACATTTAAAATAAAATCTATATTCAGTCGTGGATGGCAGCACTGATTTTTGTCACAGATGGTGGCAGACCAAAGCTGCTGAGAGGCTTGGGATAGCCCAGCTCAACAACGTTGCTTTTAAAAGCCCAGACTTGTTTACCTATAAATAAATATATCCCATAAGGTTGTTAGTGTTTTTTTTTCCTGAGGATTTTACAAAGATTTTAAATTGGAAAAAAGTGCAACACCCACTCTTGAAGAAATCTTAATTGATTAAAAGCGTGTGATATATCGGCCAACAGCTCCCCCATCCCCCCCATAATGGCTGATCCATTTCCTTTCCACTTCTTACAAACAGATTTCCATTCGCCATTCTTGTTTTAAACAATATAAAATTACATACAGGCCTTTAGGTCTGCGCTTTAAGCATTAAAGACAAAAAAATAAAAAAAATAAATAAATTAAAAAAAAATTAAAATAAAATAAATTTAAAAAATGAAAAAAAAAATAAGAATGAAAAAATAAAAATTAAAAAAATAAAAAATAAAAAAATTAAAAATAAAAAAAATGAAAAAAAAAAATAAGTAAAAAAAATAAAATAAAAATAGAATTAAAAAAATTAAAAATAAATGACCAAACAAAATGGGTCCAAACTTTTCCCCCTGGCAGCGCTAAAGGCGCCACGGACGGGTCGTCTCCCGGGGCTGCCAGGCTCCTGAGGATTTTACAGTGAATTTAAATTGAAAAAAAAGTGCAACACCCACTCTTGAAGAAATCTTAATTGATTAAAAGCGTGTGATATATCCGCCAACTAAAACCATTTCAGCTCCCCCATCCCCCCCATAATGGCGGATCCATTTCCTTTCCACTTCTTACAAACAGATTTCCATTCGCCATTCTTGTTTTAAACAATATAAAATTACATACAGGCCTTTAGGTCTGCGCTTTAAGCACTAACCCTTTATCAGTCACACTAAGAAATAAATATTCAATTTTTTTTTTTTTTAAATAAAATGGTGTTCCTTAGTCCAAATTCAGCAACTTTCCAGTTTTTTTTTTAAATGACCCAATCAGGAAGCAGATACACATGTCAACCAGATGGTTGACTAGCCCATTTAGAATAATTCACGGCATGAAGTAACTAGTATTAGGCATTCATAGATTTTTTTCTTGTGTGAATCTTAAGTTGAATATTTTTCATATAAAAACAGTAGAATATGTTAACAATATAATCCATTTATTTTAAAAACATGTTCTTATTATAACACATAAAATAAAAACACTGTAAATGAACAGTAAACAATATAAATCAAGAAATGTAACACAGATACAATACTAAATAAATAATTAAAACTGTAATCAATAAATAACTAAAAATATATATTATAAATATAATAAATAATCTCATTGTGCATAGGTCTCATCCTTGCCTTACTCTTAACTCATCTCTGGTGATATGCCACAAAGCACTGGTTTTTGTGTATAGTGCTAGAGGCAGATCTAGGGTGTCCATAAAATGTACGGCAGTCCATTATGTCTGAAAGAGACGGAACATAATAAACATTACTGTACAGAGTAGGGTCGCAAACTGTGTCTTGAGTAATCAGTGCATCAGGTACATCTATCCATAATAAATGCACAATTGTAATTTTGATAAACTGTTCTCCCAACATACAGGCACATTATGATTTATTTTAATTTGTTAAGAAAAAATGTAATATGCTAAAAAATACTCTTTATACTATGTATGACAGACCGGATAACGCTCAACCATGAAATTAGATTAAGAGACAGAAAATGTTAAAGTGTGACTGATAAGGTAAGTTTACTGTGCTAAATAAAGCCAAAAATGTCCAACCATCAATTCAATTACAGTCTCATTATCGTGTTATGTTTGTCAGATTGTTGAACAGAAAAATGTAATGTTTACTCCCATCGAGACAGACATAGTTGTAGCTATTCAATGCATAACGTAGTGTTAGACAATAAGCCTCAGCTATGATGGCTATTGCAGAAATAATGAGTAGGACTAATGGTTCATTTCGTAATATGTAAACAGTAAACAGTATTAGAATCTGAAGGTAAACCACAGGCCGTATAAATAAGGGTAAAATAAATATAGTCTAGCAAAGAAATAGGCCGCATGATCCTGCAGGGTGTATGGAGAGCCTAAGTCCCTCCCCTTCCGGTCGACCACCATCATGGGACCTTACTTCGGAAAAATATTGAATGGTAGTCAACGGCAAGAAACAACAAATATTTTGATCTGGTTTGAATTGTGCCCTGAATTACACATATGATGTTTGTTAATTTAAAAGATACATTTTAAAGTAAAGAAAGTCGCAGTTTGATGTAAAACCGTTGAGGTATAAGACTGTGAAAATACGTAATTACAAAGACTACAAACCCCAAAGGCGCACATTTCCTCTCAATGACTGAAGCTAACTTTACTGAGGCTGTCTGTCATTGTTTCTACAGTCTTACGTTATAATCGTAACGTTACGCCGTCCTACCTGAGTGTTTTGAACCAGACTGCACACACACGAGCAGCGGATCTCATTTCGCTTCCTGGGAGATGTAGTTCTTTTAGCGATTTTCACATAAAACTAAATGTTACTCTTCTGTTGTATGACAAACTGCGACATTTTTGACTTTGAGAATTATCTTTTTGACAAACATCATATGTGTAATTGAGGGCACAGTTCAGACGGAATTAAAAGATAAGTTGTCTCTCGCCATCGACTACCATTCATTTTTTTTTCCGAAATAAGGTCCCATGAGCCGGAAGCGGAGGGGCGGGACTTAGCGCTGCTGTGCTAATTTAGCTAGTGTCCAGTTCAGTGTTTACCCTAACTGGGCAACTCAACAGAACGGTCACACAACTTTTCCGAGGCAACAGAGAGATACATTTTATTATCACGCTTCTTCCATTCAACAAAAAGATAATCATTAGGAAGTCTAGAACATGAAATCCAACCAAAAAATTTCTTACCTTAAATTTTCGCGTCACTGGCAGCCATTGTTTGAAGAGAGATAGCGACAATAAACTTCCGGTTCAGATTCAGCTCGTCTCAGCAACACTTATTTTAGTACAAAATCGCCACCCAGTGGATATAATTGTCATTACAAATTCTATTCAGTGAGAGGAATAAGAACCATAGATATATACACTAGACCTCACCTTGTCTACGGCAGTTCATTGGAACGAATGCGTCATTAGAGCCGCCATCTTGAAACAGGGGAGCCCCTCCACTTAATGCATCAGTGTCAATGTAGTAGACACAGGTGTAACGGAAATAAAATCACCATAAATCATCATGAATGCGATTTTTCTTGGTTTTTTTTTTTTTGGTTCACGACTTCAAACCACGACTTTGTAGTATTCCAGGTCATTCATGCCAAACTACCTAGATGTAAACAAACCAGCATGGTGGAACTTACGGGGCTCACGCGCATTTATAATAATTTCTAACACCAAAGGTGCTTACTCCTTGTTTATTTGTGGGAAACTGAGGAGGAAAAGTAGCGCATGAGGCAAGATAGGCTCTTATACCTTTTATTTTACTTTATTTGCATATTTGGAAATGTGCCTGCAGAAACACTGCACAATGGCGCCACCAGGGGGTGGCCAGGGGTGGCCATGGCCACCCCTGGCCGACTCCTGGCCACCCCATTGGCCACCCCAATGGCCAGTATTAATTTTTGTAGCATCAGTTATGCATTTTATAAATAAGTCAAAAATATTCTTAAGTAAAAGAAGACGGGGAATTATGTGTCGTGGCGTGCTTTTTAAGTGCCGAATGGTATACTGTTACAGCAGCTTTTTGATGTGTTTTTGCCACGTTTTGACAGGCAGGGATGCAAACAGCGCGCTTTTCGGCGCCTCCCGCTTTTTCACGTCAGTTTGTGATAAAGTCATCTGAAGTCATTCCATAGCTTAATGTGAGGGACAGAAGTATATGTACGTCATTAAAGTATACGAAAAAGAAATTCGTTTTCCCTCTGCGGCTGTCAATCATTCTCCATATTCAAACAGCACGCGCGCCTCTTGGATGCACGGTAAAACTCTCTCCAATATGATATATTCACATAATAGGCTAATGCATGATCTGTAGATAAAAGGCTGTAGGCCTATGTTCGCATAAAATTGTTTTATTTTCTTGGAGTTTGTTGCTGTTTCTAAACGACTCACTACCGTGTGCTTGTTAGATCACATGGACTAAATCGGCATCAAACGCACAATAACTGAAAATAATAACTTAAAAATGATAAAATTCATCACAATCAGGCTATGTAAGTATCTGGAAATTTGCCATGGGGCAAGGGCCCTTATATATATCATATAATATAATATATATATATATATATATATATATATATATATATATATATATATATATATATATATGTATATATATATATATATATATATATATATATAATATATTAGCAGGGCCCTACTTAATATCATTAGTAACATTAAATATTACACAATAAACCAAAGTATATCAGTAGGGGTTTCCTTAAGTCTTTCTGATAGTTTTCTACAGGCTGGTTTACTACAGCAGTAGAATACAATTCTGAAAATTATGATTTATAGTTTTGGTGTGCCACCCCAAGATTTTAACTGGCCCCATCTGGCCACCCCTATGAAAAATTTCTGGAGGCGCCACTGACACTGCATCGTAGGGTCTGTCATTGTAGTTTTCTATAGGTTCGCAGGCTATGTGACGTCAGAACTCGTAACTGGGAGTTCATCGATCTAGTTCGAGTTCACGGGTGGTAAGTCACGGGTTTGACGGCCGTTCCAGTGCACTTTCACGGGAATAAGGTTGGAAAAACGCGAGTTACAGGATGTCTGGAACACGGAATAAACTACTTCCTAGCGTGAAATCAGAACACTCTTGTCCCATACACCGCACGACCCAGAGTGTTATCTAAAGGTGGACTGGTTTGAGAAATCAACGTGACGTAATCGGAAGTTTGAAGCGTAGACAGGCAAGCCCCTATTGCTTTACCATCTCTCTCCATGACGGTGAGGGACACATTTTTACAGCCGTAAATGAACTAAGAACATCTGATCTAACTTGAACATTAACACACATATCTTTAACATCACAAAAACTTTAAGTTCTTACTGCAATAACACATAAATCAACGCTCAATAAAAAATTACCCACAATGCACCTAGCTGCTAGCGCTGACTCAACCGGCGCTGCGTCATCATAGAATGTTCACGCCCACTTTTGGGGGAAAGAAACGAGACTCGCCATAGACTTCAATACAAAATAACGGCAAAGACCAACGTCCGTATACAGCCGACAGGCGTAAATAACTTAAGAAATCACTTATATACACCGGATGTCCAGCCTGCCTGCCATAGAGCGTGAAAGATACATTTTTTATGCCCGTTATCAACTAGCCCAGGCTACCTTCCATCATAATCATTAATTCATGAGATATACATTAAGGTTTTTTTACTTTAAAAAGCGAAATAAAATCATTCATTCGCTTACCTCGTGACTCGACGAGGTAAAAGTAAATGTCCGGGTAAGACAGCTCTGGCCACTGGGTGGGGTTGTTACCCCAATTTGACGCTGGTAGAATAAAGGGACATGTTTTTAAATTGGCCAAATTAAGTTTGTGTATGTGTTTTTCACACACTATGGCAGGCAGGATGGACATATAATTACTTGACATGTTTTATATAAATGATTTCTTAAGTTATTTACACCTGACGGCTGTGTATGGACGTTGCTTTTTGACGTTATTTTGTATTGAAGTCTATGGGGAGTCTAGTTTGTTTCCCAAACTAAAAAAAATAAAAAATAAAATAAAAATAAATAAAAAACGAAAAAAAGTAAAAAATGAAAAAAAAAATGAAAAAAATAAATAAAAATAAAATTATAAAAATTAAAAATAAATGACCAAACAAAATGGGTCAAAACTGTTGTTTTTGTTTTTAAAAGATATCCTAATACAACGAATTAATCTCTCAATTGGGTATTTCTCATTAAAGATATAGAGTTTGTAATTTGGTAGTCAAAATTGGTCAAGTCCGACTGAGTAAAATATGTTTTTCAGGTAGTCTTTACACCTCTGCTCCCTATAAACTCATTATTTAATTAATCAAAATGTGAATTGAGCTGGATAATGACACTAACTTTTCAGCATTAACACGGTTATTGATTTAATACAGTAACAGCTATTGAAGCAAAAAGTGCTTTAATCCCAACTTTGTTTCAACTAAAACTGTTCAAATAATAATAATGAAAAAATACTAAAATTTTAGAAAACTATCATTTACTTATGGAAACATAAGGGCTTACCTGTGCAAAATCTGCCGTGAAAATACTATGGTATTACATTTTTTGGACCTGCATTGACTTATACTTTCTGGATAGTGTTTCAGCTGATTTGAAACGACACACACACACTGAACGCAGTAATAAAGACACCAGCACTGTATAGAAATAATCTTCTTCACAACAAAGTGATATATTCTCCAAAGAAATGTTGAAAAGGGACAAAAGGACAAAAAATAAGCTGCATTCCAGACGGTTTTGCATGTTTTACACAATTGTGGAGGTTGAGAACCGTGTGTCAAAGTAATTTACAATCTATTTACACAAGAAATCATGTTGTGATCCAGCCAACAGTCGGGAAGAGACTGTAAATCTCGTCTCGTAAACCTGGAGATGTAAAGACGAGTCACAAGTGTGATTGGCTCCTCCTCGGAGATGGAGAAGGAGCGGGGAACTTTCAGTCCGTATTTCGACCAGTTCAGTGGCTTCAATCAATCCAGTCGTGAGCGGATCACACTGCAGACCCCAAACAGACCCCACGCAAGTCTATGAATGCAAACGCTTCGGATACACACGATCAAGTACATGCATCATTACATTATTGTCAGAATGCAATGCAATGGACGTTAGTGTAAATCACCAGTTTTCTACAGTTACGGTGGAGCGGTTTTAAGTCAGTTAGTTGACATGTATAAATCACCGATCGACCTGAATGGAATATTAAACAGAGATCAACTGATATTATGTTATTTTTAGGGCTGTCAAACGATTAATCGCATCCAAAATAAAAGTTTGTGTTTACAAAATATATGTGGGTGCACTGCACTGTGTATAATTATTTTGTATATTTATATATAAATACACACTCATGCATGTATATTTAAGAAAAAAAATATTATTTATATATAAAATATTTAAATTTATAATATAAATTATATATAAATCTATTTACAGTATATACTATATAAAATATTTCTTAAATATATACAAGCATGTGTGTATATAATTATACACAGTGCGCCCACGTATATTATGTAAACACAAACTTTTATTTTGGATGCGATTAATCGCGATTAATCATTTGACAGCCCTAGTTATTTTATATCTAGTGTCTGAACCAATATTTCATTATTATTGTAAAAAAATATGATCAATAAGTTATGACAAGTTTTTACATTGCTTTAACTTAACATTTTAAAATTTCAACTCATTTTTTTAAAGTCAATTTAACATAATTTTAATTTAATTTATGGTTGATTGAACTTAAAAATTGAAGGTAGCAACTTTTTTTTTACATTGAATAAGCAACCAGTACAAAACAAAAAATGCATTATGACTATTTTATTAAATATTTGAATTTATGGCATTATGCATATAGCATTATATCTATGCAAAGTTATTTAGGATGTTTACTAGGATGTTTAGTATCAGATGATACTATTTTTATTAAGTGTCTGTTAACAAAACTCATATTTATTTAAATATTTAATTATTGTCAAAACGCAAACATAAGTAATCAGTACAGTACAAAAATTTTTTTTTTTAATTTTTAAATTAATTTAATAAAATTAAAAAATATATATTTAATAAAAAAAATAATTAATTAAAATTAATTAATTTAAAAAAAAATATTTTTACTTATTTTAATTTATGGCATATAATTCTTTTTTTAATGTAAAGTAGTTTCGCGATCTATAGACGCCTGAAAGTGATATTTTCTTTATTCTTTAGCGAGATGCATTTAAACACTTGCGTAGAGTGTGTTTCTGGAGCAATACGGTGAGCTTTTCTTGGACATGAAACACAACGCTGGACGGCTGATAAACGTACAGTGACGATGAGACAGTAATAATAATAACAACAACAATAATTTTAATAATATAATAATAATAATAATAATAATACAAACTATCCACTTTGAAAACAAACAAACAAGCGAGTCTCATGCTGTGCGGTGACAAAATCCGTCCTTTGACTCAAATGTTCCAATCAGAAACCTCGTGGTTCAGCTGCCCGCGTCCTATTGGTCAAACCGACTGTCCTTCAAACGTCCACACGGCGATGAAGAGCTTCCCTCATCCGTACACGTCAGATAACTGTGACAATACGTCAATACGGCCTCCAGACGGCTTCGACTGACATGCTAGTCGGCGAACTGCTGTGGCTTCCCTCGGCCTCGACCACGCCGTCGCTCTGATTGGGCAGCGACGGGTGCAGGAGGGCGGAGCCTGTGGAGGCGTTAGTGCACGGCGGTAAGATCCGCGGCGGCGAGCGCTCTCCTCCCGGCATCATGGAGAACTGGTAGGATCCGGCGGCGCTGCTGTAGTACAGGTGATACGGGGACGAGCCGGCCTGGAACGGTCCCGCCTGAGCCTGCGAGGAGCCCGCGGGGTACGCCGGCGGGAGGTACGTGTGGTAGCGTCCCGCGGGGCTCGTCATGGCCGACATGCTGATGCCGATGGCGTTGGTGACGGGGGTGGGGGTGTAGGTGAACGGGCCGGTCGGGTACGGCACGCGCGGGTCCGAGAAACGCCCGTCCGGTAGAGAGGGGAGCGAGGGGAAGGAGCGATCCAGGCCGACGCGCGGATCGGTGAACGCCGTCAGGTCGGGACCTGCAGGGAAACATGATGGGTTAGTTGACCCGAAAATTAAAATTCTGTCAGTATTTACTCGTTCCAACCCCGTAAGACCTTCGTTCATCTTCAGAACACAAATTAAGATATTTAAGATATTAAGATCGCTCCTGCGTACTAGTCCATAGGCTTCTTGAGGGAATCGAAAAGTCATTAAAGACATCGAGTGACTACAGGGGCTCAATCTTAACTTTATCAAACGACGAGAACACTTTTGTGCGCAAAAACAAACAAAAATAACGACTTTATTTCAACTATTCGTTTATTTCTCCCTCTGCGCGAGTCAGGTTACTAGTTTAATAGCGTAAGCTTCTGTTATTGTACGTCACACGCATCACACACATGACCAGCGTCGGCCAATAGCGAGCCTGCGTGTGACGTAGCTTTACACAATCACACTACGCTAACTGACTATAGGCCCATGGAGAAGGAAGTGAATAGTTGAAATAAAGTCGTTATTTTTGTTTGTTTTTGCGCACAAAAAGTGTTCTCGTCGTTTGATACAGTTAAAATTGAGCCACTGTAGTCACTCGGACTATTTTAACCCTTTAATACCTGACACATTAAAAAAATGGCAGAAAATTATATATTTTTGGAAATTAGATGTTTATTAAGCCTTGAATCAAAATCAAAAAAAAAAAATTTGCCAAGTCATTTTGTTTATGATATATTTTTTGTATCAAATTTGATACAGCAGGCTTTTAGGGAACGTTTTGCTTACAGTGTATATTTATACAGTGTATATTTTAGACACAAAAAAATCTATTATGCCTTTAACAGTTTGAAAACATAGAACATTTTAGGCTGTTTTTCTCTCTTTTTTTTAAATAGATATTTTTTTCAGTCCTTTTATTTCACTTTGTGTTAGTCATAACATTACTGCAATTTGACATTACAGACATAAAGCACCAATAAAGGGATAGTTCACTTTGAAATTAATTTTTGTTATGTTTTAGACACCTACATCTTGGATACCCTTGAGGTAAACTAAAACATATCAAAAATTAATTTTCAAAGTGAACTATCCCTTTATTGGTGCTTTATGTCTGTAATGTCAAATTGCAGTAATGTTATCTACTTTATGACTAACACAAAGTGAAATAAAAGGACTGAAAAAATATCTATTTAAAAAAAGAGAGAAAAACAGCCTGAAATGTTCTGTTTTCAAACTGTTAAAGGCATAATAGATTTTTTTGGATCTAAAATATACACTGTAATCAAAACGTTCCCTAAAAGCCTGCTGTATCAAATTTGATACACAATTTCCAACACGATTTACTTGTAATTTAAAAATTAAATTTTTGAGTGATTATGCATTATTTCAATTCAGAAAGTGTTCAATTGATTATATCAGGCACAATTAAATATTATTTTTTACCTTAACAACTTGAAATTAGCCTTTATTTTCCTGCCGAAACCGTCTGGCTTGATTCAATCAAAGCGGCCATTTTGAAAAGCTAAAAAATCACCCCTCTACTGCCTGCAGTACAGTGAAATTCCACAAGATGGCAGAAAACACGTATCAACATAGATACAACAGGTTATCAAAGAAAGTATTGCTCTCACCGATTTAATATATGTCTTAGAAACTCGTGTATCAAATATGATACGCCAGGCATTAAAGGGTTAACGATGTCTTTAATGACTTTTCGATTCCCTCAAGAAGCCTATGGATTGGTATGCAGGAGCGATCTTAATATCTTAAATATCTTAATTTGTGTTGCGAAGATGAACGAAGGTCTTACGGGGTTGGAACGAGTAAATACTGACAGAATTTTCATTTTCGGGTCAACTAACCCTTTAACACACCCATAGATATTAGGACTGTTGGAAAGAATTACGAAATTCGAATATAATTCAAATATTAAAAAAATCAATACTATTTGAACGCTGAAGCTACTGTTAGAATATTGCTTTTTAATATATATATATTATTTTTTAATTGTCTTTTATATGCATTCTTGCCTTTTCGCCGCCTTGGCTTACACACATGTGAAAATTAAATGCCTTTGTTTCGTCTGATGAACAATAAAGTTTTTGAATCGTAACACTGTCAAAAATGGTAGCCTTAATGTTTAACGACGTAAAAAGCGCTCGTGAAGCGAAAAAAGCAAATATCTCAACGGATTCGGTGCGCATTGAGCTTGTTGGAACCGTCTAGTCGAACTGAAAAGAGCGATATAAGTTTCTGAATTTTTGGTGGTGTTTTCGCAGAGATATTAGCCGAAACCATCAACCATATTCAGCACCAATAAAATGTGTATTAGATGTCCCTCTAGTGGACAGAGCGTGTAACAACAACCACATGCTATAGTGGCATTGGTGTAATGTCGTAAATATTAATAACAGGATCAATTTTAGCATTTAATATTCGAATATTATTTGAATATTAAATAAAATAAGGAATGGAATTCGAATAAAGATCTGCGTATGATGACATCACTGAGATCCGTGTATGATGACATCATTGAGATCTGCATATGATGACATCACTG
>CM075866.1:41175783-41185783 GCA_038021265.1 Cyprinella venusta | reverse complement strand
GCTGGCCGTAATCCCGCTCTATTCCTGGCCGGCGGATCAGAGGGAAGCGGGAAACTCTCTGTCCCGCGACACACTCGCGGACGGCTCACTCCTGTCAGCGCTCACTCACACACATCAACATTTTATTCCTCAGGCTTTACTCTTTACAGTTTCTCATCGAGAGCTGGACGATCGAGCCCAGAACAGCTCATGTTTTCAATTTCAATGAAAGGAATCCTCTACAGTCAAACCACAATGCATTCAGACACCTTCAACATTTCTCTCATTATCTCAGTTTATGCGTTACACTCTTAGAAAAAAGGGTTCTATATATGTAGCAGAGGGTTCTTTACTCAACTCCAAAGGACATTTTATGCTAAAAAAGGTTCTATAATGACAATAAAGAACCCGTTTGGCACAAAGCTTCTTTATAGGCTATTTTTCATTCATTTATTACATTATTCTCCAATATTTTGTAGTTGTAATTAAATTATTGTTTAATAAACTTAATATCACATTTTATACATGCTAGAAAATCTGAAATGGCACTCTTCGTGGTATATCGATTAACTACATAAAATGATATAAATATATACATTTTCTAACCCACATATCTTGAATTTTGATATAGAAAATTTTAGGGGTTCCAAATACGTAGCGCTTTAGAACCTTTTAAGGTTCTATATAGAACCTTTTCTTCTAAGAGTGTATACAAGTGTTGCCAACAGGGACGGTGTAGAGCGCCCTCTGGTGGACAAACTATACAACTCCAACACTCATGACATGGTTCAAGCGCGTTTCGTCCGTTTTTATTTTATTTTTGAAATATTCATTTATCGTCCATTATAACTGCCGATACCGATAGTTTGGAAAATGCCTAATATCAGCATGCCGATAAATCGGTCTGTCTCTAATTATACCATACTTCCGTGTAGGTATAAGGGAACAATACACTCTAAAAAATGCTGGGTTGTTTTAACCCAACGTTGGGTAAAATATGGACAAACCAAAATGTTGGGTTAAAAATGTAATTTCAAATTTCTACCCCAACTTCAACTTTCACTTTCAACTGTAATTTTTTAATACATTTTTAACCCAACATTTGGGTTTGTCCATATTTGACCCAAATTTGGGTTGAAACAACCCAGTATTTTTTAGAGTGTATGTTAAGTTTTGGAAATAAAGGGGTAACACGCAAATAATTTTACCCCAACTTCAACTTTCACTTTCAACTGTAATTTTTTAATACATTTTTAACCCAACATTTGGGTTTGTCCATATTTGACCCAAATTTGGGTTGAAACAACCCAGTATTTTTTAGAGTGTATGTTAAGTTTTGGGAAATAAAGGGGTAACACGCAAATATACAAGAAAATTATTTATAATGTAATTATTTTTAAACTAACAGGTACCTATTGTGTTAATATTCCAGGCGAAAATTGGACATTTGTTGTATATAAAAGTTATCACACATTTCTGGCAAAATATGTTATTGTGCAATTTGACATTTGTGAATAAAATTGCACAAAAACTTATTTTGCCAGAAATGTGATGATAACTTTTTATATACAAAAGACGTACAATTTTCGCCTGGAGTATATTAACATAATAGGTACCTGTTAGTTTTAAAATAATAACATCATAAATAATTTGTTTGTATATATACTTATTAAAATTAAAAACTTAACATATTGTTCCCTTATACCAACACGCTGCGTAATTTCGGCTTACTCACGCAGTTGTTTGCGTGTCGTAAAATACAGTGTTACCAAACGTTTCAGTCAAAAATGCACCAGAAGAGGCTAAATAAAATAATAACATCATAAATAATTTGTTTGTATATCTACTAGGGCTTTCAAAACGATTAATCGCATCCAAAATAAAAGTTTGTGTTTAGATAATATATGTGTGTGCACTGTGTATAATTATTTTAGATATATATATATATATATATATATATATATATATATAAACACACATGCATGTATATTTAAGAAAAAAATATAATTTAAATATAAAATATTTATATTTATATATAATAAAATTTTTATATAAATCTATATACAGAATATACAAGAAAATATTTCTTAAATATATACAAGCATGTGTGTATTTATATATCTAAAATAATTATACACAGTGCCCCCACATATATTATGTAAACACAAACTTTTATTTTGGATGCGATTAATCGCGATTAATCGTTTTGATAGCCCTAATATCTACTTATTAATCTTAAAAACTTAACATATTGTTCCCTTATACCAACACGCTGCGTAATTTCGGCTTACGCAGTTGTTTGCGTGTCGTAAAATACAGTGTTACCAAACATTTCAGTCAAAAATGCACCAGAAGAGGCTAAAATAACTTGGTGATTAAGACAATGGTTTTGGTTTTGTCTGCATATTGAAATCCACTTGAATAAAATCAAACAGCTCTAGATTTGGTTGAGGGATTTTCACACAAGCCTGTTTCCTGTCAAGCACGTCTCACTTCCTCTTTTCTGCGTTCTACTTCCTCCTCGTTGCATACGCAAGGTGCTCGTCTTTCTCTCTCTCACACACACACACCTTTCTCCCATCTGCACCCATGAAGGGGAAGAGAAACTAAGAGGATCTCAGTGTTTTCAGATTGGGAAATGTTTCAACCAGCGCATGAAAAGCAGAAGTGCCAAACTTAGAGCTGTCGTCAGTTCATTTCTCAGAAGATCATGTAATATTAATACTTCAGTTCAGCACGCATGCATGAAATCCATCAAAAGTGATGGTGAAAGCATTAATAATGAGTCTATTTCAATTAAATGCTGTTTTTTAACTGCTTAAAACATGTATCAGAATGACATAAATAAATCATAAATGTTTCTTGAGCATCAGATCCTCATATTAGAGTGATTTCTGAAGGGTCATGTGACAGTAATGATGCTGAAAATTCAGCTTTGATCACAGGATATAAATTAAACGCTATTATATATTCAGATTGAAAACAGCTGAGTTGAATTGTAATAATATATCACTGTTTTTACAGTACTTTTGATCAAGTAAACGCAGCCTTGACGAGAACAAGAGACTCCGTTCATAATCATTCCCCATTTTCTGTGTAAATCTGTCGCACTTCATCTGGCCGTTTCAATGCAGAAACTCACCCCGCTTATTCCTAACTGGAAGCGTAATCACATTACAGGAAATATTTAATAAACCAATATGCCTCGCCACACTCCAACAGCGTGAGTGTGCAGGAATGTCCCAGAGTTCAGTGTGCTTTAATGGACGCAAACGTGTAATTTGAACATTCCTCTGTACAGTAAAGGAGCCCATATTTACATCTGGCTCCTCTGTAGTGCGAAACAAAAGAAACGATGAAAGAGCAGAGAAACAGTTGCGGCCCCCACAGGGCTTTGGCTGATTGTTATTGGGGCTTAAACGCTGCTTCCACTGTGTGTGTGTGTGTGTGTGTGTGTGTGTGTGGCACGCTCTGGCATGCTTGTCTAAGCTCCAATCAAAGGAGGCCTTGTTCACTGTATTTGTTATGTCTGAACGTCCGATGATGTGTGATGTGTCCCAACTTCCCCCCGTCACCTGCCAGGAACAAGCAGAACCAATAACAACGTGCCGTACACACACACACACACACACACACACACACAAATGCACACACACAAATGCACACACACAAATGTACACACACAAATGTACACACACAAATGTACACACACACACACACACAAATGCAAACATATGAACACACACAAATGCTCACAAATGCACACACACGAATGCTCACATGTATGCACACAGACAAATGCACACATATGTACACACAAACACACACAAACACACACACAAATGCACGCACACACACCTACACACACAAATGCACACACACACACTAACACACACAAGTGCACGCACACACACAAATGCACACATATGTACACACAAACACACACACACAAATGCAAACACACATGCACACACACAAATGCACACACACACACACACACACGCACGCACACACAAATGCACACATATGAACACACACAAATGCACACATATGAACACACACAAATGCACACATATGAACACACACAAATGCACACATATGAACACACACAAATGCACACATATGTACACACAAACACACACAAATGCACACATATGTACACACAAACAGACACACAATCACACACACACACACGAATGCTCACATGTATGCACACAGACAAATGCACACATATGTACACACAAACACACAGAAACACACACACAAATGCACACACACGCACACACAGCACACACACATATGCACACACATATGCACACACACACTAACACACAAATGCACACATATGTACACACAAACACACACACACACAAATGCACACATATGAACACACAAACACACACACAAATGCACACACACAAATGCACACACACACACACGCGCACACACAAATGCACACATATGAACACACACAAATGCTCACAAATGCACACACACAAATGCACACATATGTACACACAAACACACACAAATGCACACACACACACACATCACATACACATCACTCTAGTGCACTAATGCAAAAGCACAAAACAAGTGTCTGGAGCAAATTCTCACTCATTTTACAAAATGTTGCAATATACTGTATATACTGTATATATTGTGTGTATATATATATATATATATATATATATATATTGTTTAAACAGAGTCTTCATTTGTTGAACTGGTCATGTGACCATTTACTGACATCAGAAAACGGTGAACATGCAAATATGTTCTCCTCAGGGGGAGTTTTGTAAATATTGTCCATCAAATGAGTTGAGCTTCTCTTATACTGACTGCTGCGGTTTAAGCAGAACATAAACAAGTGTGGGAATCCCAGGAATAGAGGAATGAACACTGAACAATAACCGGACAGAACAGAGGGGAACTGACACCAGTGATGGGGAAAGTCACTTACTTAAAATAATGCATTTCAATATTCTGTTACTCCCTTAAAAAGTAGCTAATCGTATTTAGAATTAGCATTACTTTACTTCTTTAGAAAAGTAATGCATTATGTTCCTTGCATTTTTAAAAATTAAATATTAAAATTTTTTAAATTTTTAAAATTTTAAAATATTTAAATTTTTAAAAAATTAAAATAATTGCATTATTTTTTTCATTATTTTTTTTATTAAAAAATTAAAAAATAATCAATTTTTTTTTAATTTAAATTCTTTTTTTTTCCTCTTTTGATTTTTTTTTTAATTTAAATTTTTCTTTTTTTTATTAAAAAAAAGTTATATTTTTGGGTGGACAGTAATGAGCGCAACTCAAGCAAACCTTTCAGCGGCTGTTCTGGATGACAATAAAAAAAAACAATAAAATAATCTATAGTCATTTTTGTTTATATGGCCAGAAGCAAGTACATTGGTCAATGAAGTGAGATTAAATGCATAAAAATGCATGTTTTATTTAACATTATTTAGTTTTGCATATATTTAGTTTTGCATATTTTGCATATATTTAGTTTTGCATATGAGTCTGCATTTCACTGATTTTAATCATTTTGAGGAATATTAAATCTTTTTTTGTGCAAGCGAGATGAGAAAAGCACTTTTACACTACAATAACCATCATGTTCACACACACACACACGCTTCTGCACTTCCATTTGTCTCAACATGGGGACAGGAGAGCTGTCAGTCAACACATGGGAAAAATTATCTGAAAAAGTAACTCAGATATATTTTTGTAAATTTTAAAAGTAATGCATTACTTTACTAGTTACTTGAAAAAGTAATCTGATTACATAAGTCAAGTTGAAATGTTGCCATTGGGTATTGATTGATTGATTTTATTTGATGATTTTAATTAAATATATATATATATATATATATATATATATATATATATATATATATATATATATATATATATATATATAACCAGTACTCTGTGTCATACATTTAAAATACATAAATACTCAGGGATGACACAGTAAAGCCTGAAGACTTTAAGGTTCAAGGTTAAGGTAGGAGAGCAGCAGATTCAACCGGTTTACGAACTCGTTTATTCCTTCGCCCATTAAGCTTTTAAATAACACAGTAATTATTATAATTTGTTCTTGTTTTATGAGATGCATTGGCTGTATTTTTACAATAAAGTAAACCTTAAACCTTAAAGTTACTTGTAATGAGTTACCCCAACACTGATGCAGAGATAGGTGTAACTCACCGGGGACCTGGCTGTGGGCGGGGCTGCTGAAAGGGGGCGTGGTCAGGGCGGGACGGGGGGCGGGGCCGTGGTGTGGACTGCAGCGCATGGCACTTCGCCTCAACTGCTCAGAGAAAGCTAACGCGCCGGGCTTTACCGCTTCATCCGGCTTCTGTCGGTGGCCTGGACACACACACACACACACACACACACACACACACAGAACGGAGATGAGAGAGAACGATTCAGTTACTGAGTGTCCATTAACAGAACCAAAGCCACTTAAGCACACAAACACAACAACTATTAGACATGTACACTATGATCTGAGCACCTACTAAATGCTGATTACTAATTGCAGTTAATAAACGTAATCTATTGAAGTACAAATATTATTAATGTAGCCTATTCGCACTACTGTTTGACCCAAATTATTTCATACATGGGTTTAAAGAATTATTGTGCACCATATTGATATTATATATATATATATATATATATATATATACATATATATAATGTTATTATCAACATATAGAAGTGCATTAAACACCAGATTGGGTTTGTGAAAGCTAATAATTAATTTAAATCATAAAAATGAACAGTAAAAACAGAAACAGTAAACGTTAACAACAAACTGTTTATGTGTACCTGCCAGTCATTCGACATCAGAGAACCGTGAACATGCCAATTTTTTATTAAATTATTGAAAAATTAACTTATAAATAAATAAATAATAATAAAAAAACAATAAATAAATTAAAAAAAAAATTAAATAAATATAGATAATGTTTCCGTTCAAGGTTCAAGGTTCAATTTATGTATAAAGCACATTATAATACAACATGGAGTTGACCAAAGTGCTGTACATACAATAAAATAAAATAAACTGTACATAACATGCTGTACAGAGGGTAGAAAATATAAAATTAAAGAATAAAATCAATAAATCACAGTTAAATTCTACGCCTTTCAATGGATATCACGATCTCTCTCTCAAAAAAAAAAATGTATGTGGGTATAATTGTCTTCTGGTAGAAAAATGATTTTCTTTTTATTATTTTGTTTGTTTTTAAATGTATATATTAGGGCTGTCAAACGATTAATCGCATCCAAAATAAAAGTTTGTGTTTACATAATATATGTGGGTGCACTGTGTATAATTATTTTGTATATAAAAATACACACACATGCATGTATATATTTAAGAAATATTTTCATGTATATACTATATATATATATATATATATATATTATCTCAATATTTTATACATAAATAATTTTTTTCTTAAATATACATGCATGTGTGTATATATATATATATATATATATATATACAAAATAATTATTGAAATATAAAAATATATATTGACTTAAAATTTTATATACATTACTGCAATCTGATTACGTAATCCAGAGTACATGCACAGCACTGCTGACCACACACACACACACACACACACACACACATCCTACTAATGGGGCGAAATGAGGAGACCAGCGTGTCACTGCTCCAGTAGGGGGCGCTGTTCTGTCTGGTGTGTGTGTGTGTGTGTGTGTGTGTGGCTCTGACCTCACACATAGAGACTGGGATTAATGATCACAGGTGACGGAAAGGAACAGAAAGGACAGCTGTGTGAAGCCATCATCCGCACGCGAGCGAGGAAGTCCTGCTGAAACCAGAGAGCTTTGAAGAGCCGGCCAGCGCATCCCGCCAGACTGACCCGGAGTATATGCGGAGTGGCGCCGTCCGGAGGATTCCCGACCGGAATAACGGACCAGCGGGGAATAGAGCCGCCAACATGTGCGCGATACGCATTCATATACAGACACACACGCTATTAAACACACACTTTACACGAGTGTGAGCAACACTAACTACATTAATGAACCACCATGATTCAGACATATACCAATACATATAACAGGAGATGAGCTTTTTAACAATAATAATAATAATAATACTGAACATTAATTTATATTATTAAATTATTATAGTCACTAAATGATAAATAATAATATAAAAAACAACAACAAGAATAATAAACTTAGTACATAAAATATTTTAGTTATATTTAAGTTTTAAAATTGTTTATTTTTACTTAGTAAATATTATTGTATTAATTAATTATTAAATTTGGTGAAGTATTATTATTAGTAGAAATATTACTAACAATAATGGAACACCAATAATAATACTTTAGTAACTATAATTATTTTACCTAATAATATTTATGTATTAAGATATTGCTATTATATTTTCATTATTATTAATAATACTTTAGCAACTTTCATAATTAGTTAATACATTTGATAATAACATTGCAAATATAATAATAATGATATATGATTCCATAATAAATATTATAAATAAAATTAATTATAATATAAATATTGTTCATTATTATTAATAATATGAATACTTCTTTATTAATTATAATAATGAATAATAATAATAATAATTAAGTATAATAATAATAATATTAATAACAATAATGGAAAACAATAATAATACTTTAGTAATTATCATTATTTTAACTAATAATATTTCTGTATTATTAAAGATGTTATTATTATATTTTCATTATTATTAATAATACTTTAGCAATACTTTTTGACAAAAAATATAATAATACTATATGAATACATAATAACTATTATAAGGAAAACTAATTATAATATAAATATTGTTCATTATTATTTATAATACGAATACTACTTTATTAATTATAATAATTAATTAATATAATAATAATTATTAAGCATAATTATCATTAATAATAATATTAATAACAATAATGGAAAAAAATAATAATTATACTTTAGTAATTATAATTATTTTTTTATTAATAATACCTATTATGTATTAAGATGTATTTATTAGTACATTTCTTAGATGTATAAATTAGTTAATACAATAATTATTATTAATTATAATAATAATAATAATAAACATAATCTTAAAAGTTATTACTAAAAATAATTATTTATTAATTATTATTAATACTACTAAGTATGTACCTCTGATACCATGTTGTACGGGACATAAATATTAACTGTGAACCAACATCCTGTAACAATCAGACTTGTTTAACTGAGTCAAATCACAGCAAAGACTAAATGAAACCTCATCCTGCAAGCAACACACACACCCTCACGCCGACAGACACACCACATCAAACACGGCCAGCCGAGGCTGACGAAACCCGTGATGACATGAGGATAAAACACCAGCCGCTAGTGCAAACGCTAGCCTGAACGCCAGTATGGCCACAACACGCTTTTATAGGGGTGCTTGATCATAATTTCACTTTTTTAACGTTAGTTAGTGTGTAATGTTGCTGTGTGAGCGTAAACAACATCTGTAAAGTAACATTTTAAAGTTACAAACGGCTGATAGGAACTACAACAAGCTTCTTTATGGGTTAGTGACATCACAAACTCTAAAATTTACATAAACCCCGCCCCCGGGAACTAGATACGTAGGTTATCGTGACATAATATAACATAAACATTGAACATAAAAGGCTAAAAGGTTTTGAAATGTTCAGTGTGTATGTGCATAAGCTCTTGTAGCTCCGCCCCCTGTGCCGGGAGCAGCAGCTCATTTGCATTTAAAGGGACACACACAAAAATTGTGTTTTTGCTCACCCGAAAAAGGGCCAATTTTAACATGCTATGAAAATATCACACACACACTCTTGTTAAAAGATTCCCTTTAACACTTAAAAATGTCTGAAGGTCACATGACAACAATGTAGCATTCGCTATCTAACGTTTATAAGTGTGATGCAACTGTGTGTGTGTGTGTGTGTGTGAC
>CM075866.1:41153283-41173283 GCA_038021265.1 Cyprinella venusta | reverse complement strand
TTATATCCTGTGATCAAATCTGAACTTATCATCATTACTCCAGTCTTCAGTGTCACATGATCCTTCAGAAATCACTCTAATATGAGGATCTGATGCTCAAGAAACATTTATGATTATTATCAGTGTAATTTTGAGTGTTTTGAGAGGTATTTTGGACTACTGCCATTCATCCGTCACTGGTGCCAAACGACCGGAAAACACACTGACTCTCCTGAAATTCATTGTTTGTATTAATTCACACACACACACACACACACACACACTCACTCAGATTATAATGAGATGCAATATTTTAGTTTACGCTTTCATAATGAGCTTCTTCTCTGACATTATAGGATGAGACGTGCATGTGTAGAACTACACAACTATGAACTGAGAGGATTATGGGAGCTGGGGTTTGTACCCACAATTCCTGATGCTTTCACCTGTCACTCATCGCTATGGCGATGAGAAGGACCCCAGAGAGGCGTCCCTTTGCGTGCCAGAAGCAGGTTTGAGTTACACAGCACTAAACGGGCCTAAGATCGTCGGCCAAAGAAAGGTACGGTTACACACACACACACACACACACGCGCTAGTCGCTATACGGCCAGAAACATAGAGCTGGGAAAAACTCCAAGCTGTTTCCCAAAATATGACAAACTACGGGTTTGACCACACACACGTAGCACAGATGTGCAGACACACACACCGCGCTCCAGTCCGATGCCAGGTGCTATTCTGAGCGCAGTCGCTTTGACAACACCGATCCACTTCTGTCTACGATGATCTCACACAGACATAAACAACACACACACACACATCACATCCAGGGAACACACACACACGCTAACAATCTGCACTTACTACATTCACTTTACAGAAACGTCCTATGGTATTCGTCAAAATGCATCGGAGTACCATGTAAAAACCACGATATGTGTCAGATTGCATTATAATACCATGCAAATACCACATTAAACCCTTAAAGGAGTAGTTCACTTTTAAAAAAACTTTTGCTGATAATTTACTCACCCCCGTGTCATCCAAGATGTCCATGTCTTTCTTTCTTCAGTCGAAAAGAAATTAAGGTTTTTGATGAAAACATTCCAGGATTTTCTCCATATAATGGACTTCAATGGGGTCCAAACGGTTCAAGGTCCAAAAGACAGTTTCAGTGCAAACTACAAACTGTTCAAAGGGCTTTAAACGATTCCAGACGATGAATAAGGGTCTTATCAAGCGAAACGATCACTCATTTAATAAATAAATAGCAAAGTTTAAGTTTTATAAGCTCAAATGCTCGCCTTGCTCTGACACGAAAAAAGATTCGTTCATTTTGATGTATGAGTTCGAACAGGAGAGTCACGAACGCGCATCACAGAACAGAGCACGGCGAGCGTTTGAGCTTATAAAACTTAAACTTTGTTATTTATTTATTAAATGAGCGATCGTTTCGCTTGATAAGACCCTTATTCATCGTCTGGAATCGTTTAAAGCCCTTTGAACAGTTTGCACTGAAACTGTCTTTTGGACCCCATTGACATCCATTATATGGAGAAAAATCCTGGAATGTTTTCATCAAAAACCTTAATTTCTTTTCGACTGAAGAAAGAAAGACATGGACATCTTGGATGACATGGGGGTGAGTAAACTATCAGCAAAAGTTTTTTTTAAAGTGAACTACTCCTTTAATAAAACTTAAAATGGTACTAAAATGTATATACCATGGTATTTCAATGGAAATACGAGGTACTTACCATAAATTGTGAGTTAAAATGTTGTTGTTTTTAGTTGGACCCGGTACAATTATTATCATTTTTGCATGAAATTCTTTGAATGATACTAAAATTCATGTACCATGGAACTGCAAGGTACTTCCAAGAATACCATCATCTTTCCAAAAAAAATAAACTTTTGTGTAACTTTTCTTGCAAGTAAATGAATAAATCATTAGTAATATCTCACTTACAAAACAAGTACAGTACCACGGTACTACTATGGTTTTTTGCTCATTGTACAGTGCTATTTCTTAGAGTACATGAATATTAGTGCCATATAAAAAAAAAAAAGATTTAGCACTTTAAGATTTAGCTCTTCAGTTACAAGTAAAAATAGAATAAAATACAATAAAATACAATGTTAGAAAAAAATAATATATATATAATATTAGAGAAAGAGATAAAAAGGCTAACAGAAACACCAAAAACTTAATCATAATTCTCATTAAAAAATAGTGAAGGCCTCATCAAATAAATAAAGTACCATAATATCTGATATCATATTTGAGTCTTTTATTATGATAACACCATGAAATTTTGTAAAGTACATTTGGAGGCATGTAAATGAATTCCCTGCTATATTTATATAGTAATATATTAGTATCTGCCACTGCCACAGTACATTTGTGTATGAATTCTCAAGAAATATAAATGCAAAACAACTAATTTGTTCCTGTCTAACACACACACACACACACACACACACACACACACACACACACACACACACTGTGGTTCAGTGGTTTAGCGTCTGGACGGGAGTCGTTCAGTCTGAGAGACTCAGTGTCCAAACAGAGAGGAAGTGCACAGTGTTTCTCAGGGGGACGATCCCCATACAAAGTGTGTGTGTGTGTGTGTGTGCGGTGGCGGAATTTGTTTATAATTTGTTTATCTGTGTCTATGTTACTGTACGCCGTGTGTGTGTGTGTGTGTGTGTGCACTGACAAGTCCAACTGACACAGCAAGACTCTTAATAAATGTACCTGAAGACATCAACAGCGAGAACGAAACGCTTGACGGACACACACACACACACACACACACAGATGCAGTCTTTGCTGTCTTATCTACACATCTGCATAATACAGAGTAGCAAGAGAGCGTAGATATGCATAGTTTACATTTCTCCCTTACTTAACACACTCTTGCTGTTTTTTTTTCGACCCGCACTCTTTTCCGGCACTAATCGCTTCCATCGCAGCTGCTCTCACAAACACACACACACACACACAAAACACAAGCGTCGCTTGGATAAACAACACTCTGAGATGCACTGAAATGAAAGACTTTCATGCAATAAAATATTTTTTTGTGTGTGTAACAATCTCGACTAAACATTCACGCTTCTCTCTGTACACAAACATTTCATTTTGCATTCTGCAAACACACCTGTCGCAAACATTGCCCCTATTGATGATGATGCAGACAAAAGAGGGCAGGACAAAGGAGTGTGTATGCATTTGTACGTCTATCGCAGGTCCAGGCATGTGTGTGTTATATCAACGAAATCACATCGGGCCTTGAATAGAGCCCTGTGGGACCCCTTACTGCTTTCCCAGAAGTTGACTAACTACTCTTGTCATCTCATCAATACCATCAGAAGTCGTCCCAAGAGATGCGTTTTGACTTTTCAATTGCCACAAAAATGTCATTACTGCACACAGAGAAGTGCTTCAAACGTCAGCTGGATAGTGTATATAGAGGCTGGTGTTTTAAATAGATAAGACCTGCAGTATTTGACTGCCACAGGAAGTGACTATGTTGATGTGTGAGCGCTGTATCAACACAAATAGGAACATGTATGCAGTTCTTCGGGTCAATAATGAGCCGAAGCGTTTAAATAAAAAAATGTTAAAAATCGTAGCTTCATCAGAATGGTCTGAAACTTGGTGAATTTATTGGTACTTGGTATATGAACAACCAAGAAAATTGGGGACAGGATTTGAAAAGTCTAAGTGTCGTAAAAAAGATAGTCACACTGAGGACCTTCGGGTCAAACATGACCCGCATAGGAAATAAATGGGAAATTGGCAAAAATGTGAAAATACTGAGTTTTTTTGTGCGTACAATCTACAAATCAGCAACGATCTTGAAAAAAAGCACACAACAGTGAAGGGGTGAATCTATAAAACATCAAGAGTGCAAAACAGACACATCCACACACTCAAACACACACACACACACACACACACACTCAAACACACCTTTATACACAAACGCACCAAAAAATTCAGATTATACATGTTTTGCATTTTTAAAAAGCTCAGTTTGTCCACGAGACGGCATCCATCTCATTTCAAAAATTGCTTTTGAGGCTTGACTTCAAAATGAATTACTGCTTTAAAAAAAAATATTTTTTTTCTATTATATTCAATGGGAGAAAATTGGGTCATAATTATTGCATTAATACTAATTATAAATTTTTGTATTTTTGAATTTTTTCTCAAAACACCAAATAAGAAAAGAAAAAATATTATAAAAACATATGAAGAGTTCAGATGCAAAAGCCTCTAAATGCCATTTGAAATTTTCTTCTAAAATGATCATATTTATTAAGGTTGTATATTTAAGTTCAGTAATTTCACTTAAATGGCAATGAAGATTACCTATTAATTGTCATTTAAGTGAAATTACTGAACTTAAATATACAAGCTTGATAAAAATGGTCATTTTAGAAGAAAATTTCAAATGGCATTTAGAGGCTTTTGCATCTGAACTCTTCATATAATATTTGACTCCAAAATGAAATACTGCTTAAAAAAATAAAAAAAATAAAAATAAATTAAAAAAAAAAAAAAATTCTATTATATTCAATGGGGGAAAATTTGGTCATAATTATTGCATTAATACTAATTATAAATTTTTGTATTTTTGAAATTTTTCTCAAAACACCAAAAAAGAAAAGAAAAAATATTATAAAAAATAAGTAAAAAAAAATTATGATTTTCTTTTTTTAAATATGAATCCCGCCCTTTGGGTCAATTTTGACCCGAAGTTCCCGAGTGTGACTGTTAAACGAAGAACCCCAGAGGGTTAACCAAGCATGTACACACACACACACACATGCACCGCAGACAGTGCATTAAAATATCTCCGTCACGGCTCAGCGGTGAGTCTCATCCACCGTGTTTCCTTCGTAAGTGCATGATGCGAGTTACTTCTAACCTCGTCCGCTGCGGCCGACGAAGCGCAGGTCGTTGAAACGGGCCACTTGGTTCTTGATGGCGGCCGTGGCGTTTCGAAGCTCGGCAGAATAGTTCTCATCGTTTCCGGCCATCACGGTGACCAGTGTGCCGTCAGGGATGTCGCCGAGGGCAACCACCTGTCAATCAATGAATGAGCAAGATGTGTTACTTTGTTACTATTTTAGAAACAATCCAAAAATACAACATACGACAATTATTACACTATGTTGCAATTCAAAGTCATGGATAATGGAGGAGTCAAGAACTAGAAAAACACAACTATTAATGCAACGTTTAAAAATAATAATAAGTTAGGGTTAGGGTTACATAAGTTAAATGTAATGAATAAATAATGCTTAGTTATTATTATTATCAATGTTGAAAACTGTTTTTGCGGAAACTGAGATCCATTTTCTTCAGGATTCTTTGATGAACAAGGTTTTAAAGAACAGCATGTGACATTTTAAAAGTTTTTACAGTCACTTTTGATAAATTTGATGCATCTCTACTGAGTATTAATTTGTTTAAACAAATCTTATTGACCCCAAACACTAGTGTGTATAACTGCACATTATTAAAGGAGTAGTTTACTTCTGCTGATAATTTACTCACCCCCGTGTCATCCAAGATGTCCATGTCTTTCTTTCTTCAGTCGAAAAGAAATTAAGGTTTTTGATGAAAACATTCCAGGATTTTTCTCCATATAATGGACTTCAATGGGAACCAAACGGTTCAAGGTCCAAATGAGAGTTTCAGTGCAAACTACAAACTGTTCAAAGGGCTTTAAACGATTCCAGACGATGAATAAGGGTCTTATCAAGCGAAACGATCGCTCATTTAATAAATAAATAACAAAGTTTAAGTTTTATAAGCTCAAATGCTCGCCTTGCTCTGTTCTGTGATGCGTGTTCGTGACTCTCCTGTTCGAACTCGTTCATTAAAATGAACGAATCTTTTCCCGAGTCAATTTGTTCATTTCGTTCATTGAATGAACCAAATGGCATGAAAAAAGATTTGTTCACTTTAAAAAAACGAGTTCAAACAGGAACTGAAACTGTCTTTTGGACCTTGACCCGTTTGGACCCCATTGAAGTCCATTATATGGAGAAAAATCCTGGAATGTTTTCATCCAAAACCTTAATTTCTTTTTCGACTGAAGAAAGAAAGACATGGACATCTTGGATGACATGGGGGTGAGTAAATTATCAGCAAAAGTTTTTTTTTAAAAGTGACCTACTCCTTTAACATGAATATTTCCTGTAATTTCATTATTGACTTTCAATGACTTTATTATTAAGCAAAAACGTTGTTTAGATACTGAAACCCAAACTGCATTCAAATCCTCTATACTGTCCTGCGTCACATCCACTTGTTCAACATCTCCACATCTAAACTAAATGAGCCGGTTATTTGCATATTAACTGTAAATGTCAGCTCATTCTTCATCTCTTTGTTTCAGAGAGCACACACACACACACACACATGCCTCGCAGGACTACGCTCTGCTTTTGGCAAGACCGGGTGGTTCGTCATTTGCCAAATGCGGAAGATGATGATGAAAGATGTTGCGGTCACCCGTGACAACAAGAGATTAGCAACAATTACTGACGTTTCCCTCCAAATCATTAGCTTAATTAAGGATGTGCATTAAAAAAAATAAAACAATGTGAGATTGTAAGATTTTAAAATGCCCATTTCAGCAATTAGCACAAGTCTGTCTGATAGTTCTGTGTGCTAATGTGTAGCTGAATAACTTGCCTTTCCAGATTAAATGTCTAATCTTGGATTTTATAACATAAATTTCAAAATAAATGCGACTTATATGTTTTTTTTTCCTCTTCATAACATATTTTTTGACAAATGTGACTTAAAGTACGGAAAATACAGTATTTGAGATTACTACTGCTACAATTGGCAACTTTAAAAATGTATCTTATATAGGTGAAACTCGAAAAATTTGAATATTGTGCAAATTTATTAACTTAAAGGTGAAACTAATAGTGAAACTAAGGTGATCTTGGATTTTGTGAAATAAATTTCTAAATAAATGTGACTAATACATGTTTTTTTTCCGCTTCATAACGTATTTTTAGACTAATGCGACTTATAGTCCGGAAAATACAGTATTTGAGATTAGTACAGCTACAATTGGCAATCTTATATAGGTGAAACTCGAAAAATTAGACTATCGTGCAAATGTATTAACTTAAAGGTGAAACTAATAGTGAAACTAAGGTGATATTGGATTTTGTGAAATAAATTTCTAAATAAATGCGACTTATATGTTTTTTTTTTCCTCTTCATAACGTATTTTTAGACTAATGCGACTTAAAGTACGGAAAATACAGTATTTGAGATTACTACAGCTACAATTGGCAATCTTATACAGGTGAAACTCGAAAAATTAGACTATCGTGCAAATTTATTTACTTAAAGGTGAAACTAATATATTATATATGACTCATTACATGCAAAGTGAAATATTTCAAGCCTTTATTTGTTATAATTTTGATGATTATGGATATGAAAACACCACATTCAAAAGTAGAACATTGTGAAAATGTTTTCCTATCTGTAAGCCATAATCATGAAATATCTTGAAACTTTGCATGTAATGAGTCTATATCATAGTTTCACCTTTTAAGTTGAACTACTGAAATAAATGAACTTTTGCACCATATTCTAATTTATCGAGTTTCACCCGTACGTTTAATGATTGAATGGTTTACAGTTAGAAACACAGTATCTCCTCCTGAGGAAACACATGCATTGGTCTTCTTCGTTAACCCATTAGATGTGTGTGGTGGAGTACCTTGAAAGCGATGGGCAGGGTCTTGTTGCAGCGCCAGTGTGTCGGCAGGACGGAGCAGAGGAAGTTTGGGCTGTCGGTGCGCACCAGTTCTCCTGGGTGGTCTGAGAGCACCTCCACCATGCTCCGGTCAGCCATGCGCAGTTTCCCCACCAGGGCGGCGCCACTGCTCTCCTGAGCACCCAGAGGCAAACCCTCGTTCATCTTCCCCGAGCTCAGGGTCGTCGAGGGAGGCGTGAAGCGTCGCCCAGGCGCAGGTTCTGAAACACACGTGTGCATGAGAACATTTCAAACGTTTACAATATTGCACTTTTGCAAGAATAGTAAATGAGATGCTGCTTTGTTGCATTGCTCTCCACTTATTTCAAACATTGGCATCTTATATAAAACACATTTGCTGCCTTTGATTACAACGACTTTACTTGGAGTAGTTTGGCTGTAGTAAAATTACTATAATGCATGGCAACTATAAGTAAAAATGAAGTTTGCAATGTATCACTGGTGAAAATTTTTCAAAAATGTATTTAAAATGAGATCTAAAGTGAGACTGAGTAACATTTTATGCCCCAGGACCTTCATATACACACATGCGAATTTGATGCATTGCTCGGGACTGTATAAAAAAAATATTTTCATGATTAATAATCACAACTTAAATAATTTATTTAGTTCAGAAAATATATAATTTTGAGTTTCCGATGATTAAATCATTCTCCTTCATTGTATGAACTCACTTTTTCCATTTCAATCAACTTAAAATTTTAAGACAACCAGTAAAAAAAAATATTTTCAAGATTTGTTATCACATTTTTTCTTTTGTCAAATCAACTTAAATAATTTATTTAGTTGAGATGACTTATTATTTTAAGTTTCTGATGATTAAATTAATATTACCTCACTTTATCCAGTTCAATCAACTTAAAATTTTAAGGCAACCAGGTTACATACTCTTTTAAGTTAAACCAACAATATTTTTTACATTGCAAGAATATTTTTTACAGTAGTTTTTTAGTAAAAATATTTATTTAAACATCGGTATCTTGAATAAAAGACGTTTGCGGCCTTCTTTTACAGTGAGTTGGGACAACAAAACATTGCTTACTATAATGCATGGCAACAATAAGAAAAAATAATGCTTGCAATATATCACAGTTGCAAAAACATAACCCAAAAATATATTTGTTAATGTATAACGAGATCTAAAGTGAGCACTGACGACAAGACCTGCATATTTTATTTTATTTTTACATTTATTTAAAGAGTGAGAATCAAAATCTCTTTTCCAAGAGTGTCCTTATAAGTTAATGCATGCATTATCGGCAAAATAAGCATTAAGTGATTTTGAGTGTGACGAGATATACGCCATGAGAAGCGTGAATTGACTTTACCGCAATTATGAAATTTTCACTTTTGTTATTAAACTGAACAATATCTCATTTTATGCATTGGCTATAGAAATGCACAGTTTTGGTTATGCCCATGCATAAAATAAAAAAACAACTTTTTCCGAGCAATTGAGGTGGCGCACCCGTGGTTGAAAGCTTTAAACCCGTCAGGCCTGCGGTCGTTCGGGCCGACCACAATCAATGCCACATGAGTGAACACGTGACGGAGAACACTGCGCTCTCCAACACAAACACAGACCTGGAGCCTGTGACGGGTGTTTGGGGCGAGCGGGAGAAGAGAGAGAGAGATGCCGGACACATGAGACTTAAAAAACGAGTCGAGAAAAACTAGATTTTTTTAAAAAGGTATTCTGCTTTTGTTCTAAAAACTCATTTGCCAAACTTATAAAAATATAATCTTTATCTTCATTTTCGGTCTCATACATTGCCTACCACACATTCTGGTTCAATGGAAAAACATAACCATCTAACCATTGTTCAAATCAGTAAAAAAACAACAACAATATTACATTATAATAACAAATAACTACTTAACTGAACTTAATAGTTGGGATTAGGATTAGTTATGCATAATTTAGTAATTACTAAACTACATGTTACATAAATAAAGTGTTACCAAAGTATTAGTCATGAGTTCTCTAATGGTTCAATTGGACCTGAATAAAACATCAATTTTCATAAAAAGGTTGAAATGCAATAGTATTGATAAATGACACACAATCTGTTTTAGGCTTTTCTTCTCATATGGGAACATTTCCAATTTTTTGGATACACCACACTGACTCTGACTCAGCAGGCATTCTTTGGGGGGAAATATTAAAAATATTTTTACAATATCTGAGACAGTTAACACATATACGAACAAAAAATAGCTTTTAATTGAGGAATTAGTAACAAGTTTTTGTATAAATTGTGCATTTCTGAATAAAATATCTGCTCTCATATTCATATTTAGTCTTATTTTTAATCTCTTTCTTGCAAATATTTAGTAATATTCATATATTGTTTCATTTTTGCTCATGTTACTGAGTGTTCACATCGAATTTGAACACTTTTGCTAACACTTTTGTACTATTGCAGTATGATTTTAATTATTTTACACTGCTTGTTTTTGAGTGAAGTCGCGAGACAGAGAATCTGTAGTATTTTGCCAATGGGAATGTCCCATTGACATCATGCTTTAGGTTAAGGTTAAAGGTTCCAGTGATTATTAACAGCTTTGGACATTCAGATATTATGAAACATGACGCGTAAAAATAGACTCGTGAAACCGCCGTTACGCATGTGTCCGGAGCTCAGAAACGCTCTTACCGTATTTGGCGTCCCAAAGAAAAACCATTTGGTATCTTTTGAACACCGTCTCAGTCAGGGTCAGGATCGGGATCGGGATCGGGATCGGGACCCCAGACGAGCAGCTGATTCTGACGCGCGCGACTCAAGGACACAATGAGCTCGAGCTTACTATCCGTTTGGTGAGGTGAGAAAACCCGCGGACCAGTCTAAACTGAACTCTGGTCAGTTCATGCGGAAGTTGTTCCTCTTTGAGCAGGAGACATCAGAGAGGATGATTTGGCACGCGCGTATCCTTTGGAAAGTGCGCGTGAAGTTGCGCACCTGACGCCGACGCATTCGCGGTCTTAAACTACCTAAAAAGTGCATTCGCTCGCTTGTTTACGAGTGTAATGCTGCTGAGAGAAAGTATTCTTCCTAAATCCAGCTCGCGGTGGGAATGATGATGCGTTGGGAGTGAATGAATCCGCGCTTTTACTGGCACTGGGCAGCGCAGGAACGCCAGCCAGGGCAGATCATTTGCATACGCCTCCTCCTCGAACGCTCTCATTGGACGGTGATGACAGATCGCGACGGGCTCGGCCAATCAGAAGACCGTCCGAACCCGAGGAGGAAAAAAAATGGATCTGAGCAGTCAATGGAATTCCTCGCGCGTGCTTCGACGCGCGCTCTCGTTGATTCGGATTTAAGTTACTTATCAAACGGAACTGAATATCAGGTGCACTGACATGAAATAAAGGGTAAATTACTACAAACACAGCTTGTTTAATTGTATTATATTATATTAAGTAATCTTAGAAGAGATTATTACGCATGTTGTCAATACAGCGGGGGGAAACATTGTTCCAGCAGATGTTGTTTTCTTTTTTTATCAGAAGGAACATGATATCAGCAGAACAAGCTGATTTCTCATTATAGCAACTTCAAAGGAAAAAAAGTTGACATTGCACAAGAGTAAGACACATTCTGAGTAGTCATCATAACTAATGTTTAGTATTATTTCTAGGACAAGGATAGCATATGAAAAGTGCTGATCTAATCTGATGTGTGTTATAGCCGACAGGGGGCAGCAGACGATCTGCGAGAGCATGTGTGTTAGGACTTATAATGCATGAAGCAACACAGAAATGTTTTGTCATCAGAATGTGAATCCTGAATAATACTGTAAATAGCGAAAAACACACATTTTTGTTTTTTGCATGGTAATATAATAATAACTGGACGTTAATATATTATGTTATGATAACTGTTTATGTTATAAAAAACATCCCTTGTTGAACGCACACGCTATTTTTAAATAGATCTGATGAGCTTGATTCATAAACTGTGTTTTTGAGATTCAAGACTGTAAAAGTCCCACGAGATTGAGTTTTATTAATCAGGAGTGATTCAGAACAATAACACCGAGAACTAAACGTTCTGGTTCTCTTCTGGTCATGATTCATTTGTAAAAATGGAAAGATCTGCTTTATGAGATCCGTGTTATTCATGTCTCATCTTCCTTGTTGTTTGTGCCGAGCATTAAATATAAAACAAAATGCAAATGTCAGTCACTTTGAAAATACGGACTGTCCTGTTCATTATTATATCAGGAACTCTTGATTTTTACCCTGATGTTTATATGAATATGAACATATAAAACACTTTAGATTTCATCTGAGAATAAAGTGAAGCCAGAAAGAACAAGGACAGGAATATATATATATAACATTTTTTGTCCTTTTTAGTTAATCTTTTCAAACTATACAAAATCTTGTTTGATACTGTGTTTATTAGGTAAAAAAAAAAAAAAAATCTACTCTCTAAAAAAATGCTGGTTTGTTTTAGCCCAATTTTGGGTCAAATATGAACAAACTCAAACGTTGGGTTAAAAATGTAATTTAAAAATGTAACCCAATGGCTGGGTTTGTCCATATTTGACCCAAAATTGGGTTAAAACAAACCAGCATTTTTTAGTGTATTATAAATATTAAAATTAGGGCAGTGCAAAAATTAATAGTGATTAATCGCATCCAAAATAAAAGTCTGTGTTTACATAATATATGTGTGTGTGCTGTATAATTATTTTGTATATATAAATACACACATGCATGTATATATTTTAAGAAAATGTGTTATTCATATATAAAATATTCATATTTATATAATATAGATTATGTATTTATATATATATATATATATATACAGAATTTAAGCAAAAATAATTCTTAAATATATACATGCATGCATAGGTATATATACAAAATATATATATATATATATACACAAAATATTGAAAAATTTATATATACGAAATAATTATATACAGCACACACAAATATATTATGTAAACACAGACTTTTATTTTGGATGCGATTAATCGCAATTAACTTTTGCACAGCCCTAATTAAAATGAATATATTCTTAGGCTATATTACAGGTGATGTAGTAGTTACATGTTACTGCATTTACTTACTACAGTGAAAACAGTAACTTATGCATAATTACAAGTAATGAACCCTAAAACAAACCCTATAGCAAGTTAAATAATTATATAGTAAGTACATGTAATTAATTAATACTTATTTTATAAGCACAACGTAACTACGTCACCTTAAAATAAAGTATAATCTGTGAAAATGATAATAAATATTAATATTAAAAGTGCCTGAATAAAAATGACAATGAAAAGACACGATCCTCAATTCAAATTTGCATGATATAGTTAAAACTGAATGTTATATATCATATGAATAATAACTAGGACTCAGAGCATATAATCCGAACGCAAAGATCAGATTCAGGGGAAATAATAAAACATGCACGCCAATCAGAAATGATTTTCCAGCACAAAGGCACCGCAGGTCTCGTGTTTTACTGATTTAGAGTAATCTGATCTCTGAAAGTTGAGCGATCAATAGCGCTTGTAGTCGGCTATAAAATATATTGACAAGAGTTGCAGGGTTACAAATATCTGATCATGTTCGGAGGAAGCGCACGCTGAACACAATAATGCTTTTAAAATTAATGCAATTATTAAAATTCGGCCTTTAGAAACATTTCCACAAAATGCTCAAAGGAAGCAAACATCACTGTCTGACTTGGAAATAATAACACACATTAAGCAAATGAGAGAATTTGAAATATTTTAAGGACACACACACACACACACACACGTAATGAAGGAACGTGAAGTTGTTGTTCCCTATTTCAACAGTTCCTCTTTCAGATTCTACAGCGAGGGAAAGATAAAAACCAGAGAAACTGAAGACGACCAGCAGAAAAGGAAAAAAAACAAACGTTTGTGATTCATGAAGAACGAGAGTGAGAGAGAAACTACACTCTTAGAAGAAAAGGTTCTATATAGAACCTTAAAAGGTTCTAAAGCGCTACGTATTTGGAACCCCTAAAATGCAATGCATGTGAATGATCACAAAATTCAAGATATGACGGTTAAAAAATGTAATTAATCATTATCACACGAAGAGTGCCATTTCAGTTTTTATACTCCAAAAATCTGCACGATTAAAATGTGATATTAAGTTACTACAACAGTTTAATAAACAATAATTTAATAACAACTACAAAATGTTGCAGAATAATGTAATATATGAATGAATTATAGCCTTTAAAGAACCTTTGTGCCAACTTTCTTGTCATTATTGAACCTTTTTAGCATAAAATGTCCTTTGGAGTTGAGTAAAGAACCCTATGCTACATAATATAGAACCCTCTTTTCTAAGAGTGTAGAAGAGTTGAGGCTTTACCGAAGAGTGCGTTGGCGTTTCGGCCCCTCCTCATGAAGTACATGGCCCACGAGATCGGTCCCGACGCTTTGAACGGGCCTGGATTCATCTGGACCTGTTCTGATTCAATCCAGGATTCACAAGAAAAACAGAAATACGGATTCCCTCCTTCCCCTCGCCGGCTTTATACTCGCCCGTAATACACCAAATACAGATTCAAAGTTGACATGCAGTCATGACTAATATATCCCATCAGAAAGCATGTCCTCGGGAGACAGGCGCGTCTCTCTGCCCCGGGGCTCTCCGTCCCGCTCACTTCATTTAGCCACCGATTCCCCCCTGACATCTTTATTTTACTCCGAAATCACGCATGAGTGAACCAGCTTTAATTTCTCACACATAAACCGAGGCAAAAACACCTCGTTTTAGAAGTTTAGATTGTGTTTCACAAGTACAGAACTAGAAAACTTCAAAGCTTCATTAGAGATTATGTGCATTACACTGACCAAAAGTGAGAGGAAAGACATTTATAATGTCATAAAAGATCCTGAAATGAACATATTGGAGTGATTTCTGAAGGATCGTGTGACACTGAAGGATGGAGGATATAAATTACACTTGTACATAGAAAACACTTATTTTAATCTGAAATAATATGCCTGTTTTTACTGTATTGATTGATCTAATAAATGCAGCCTTGGTGAGCAGGAAAGACTTCTTTCAAAAAATATTAAAAATCTAAATTAAACGTTGACTATTTTATTATTTTATCTAACATTTGTGCTATTTTCTCCATATACTGGACTTCAATGGGGTCCAAATGGTCCAAAAGACAGTTTCAGTGCAAACTGTTCAAAGGGCTTTAAACGATTCCAGATGATGAATAAGGGTCTTATCAAGCGAAACGATCTCTTGTTAATATGTACATTTTAGGTGCTATGAACATTTTAGGTGCGAATATGTACGTTTTAGGAGCGAATATGTACGTTTTAGGTGCTAATTTGTAAATTTTAGGTGCGAATATGTACGTTTTAGGTTCTAATTTGTACATTTTAGATGGTAATATGTACATTTTAGGTGCGAATAAGTACATTTTAGGTGGTAATATGTACATTTTAGGTGATAATATGTACATTTTAGGAGCTAGTACATACATTTTAGGTGCGAATATGTACGTTTTAGGTGCTAGTATGTACATTTTAGGTGCGGATATGTACATTTTAGGAGCTAGTACATACATTTTATGTGTGAATATGTACATTTTAGGTGCGAATATGTACGTTTTAGGTGCTAATATGTATGTTTTAGATGCTAGTATGTACGTTTTAGGTCATTTTCTAGGAGTCTAGAGTTATTCATTTAAAGGGATACTCCCCTTTTTTTGGAAATAGGCTCATTTTACAACTCCCCCAGAGTTAAACAGTCGAGTTTTACCGTTTTCGAATCAATTCAGCCGATTTTCTGATATTTAGAAGAATATCAGTAACCAGAACGTTTCTGGTCTCATTGACTTTCATAGTATATTTGTTTTCCTACTATGGAAGTCAATGAGACCAGAAACTGTCTGGTTGTATATCAGAAAATCCAATGCAATGCGAGTCACTTTGATAAAAGCGTCTGTCAACTGCATAAATGTAAATGTAAAGTGCTTTAATCCAAAGTGACCTTCTCTAGGTCAACGATCCACAGTTAGGATGCTGCCTATGTAGTGTGTGAGGAGTGTGTGCTGAACGCACGTCTATTTTGGTCTCCTAATAAAAGCTGGCATCAGAGTCTTCAAACTCACACACTCGATCCAGACCACAGCTGCGAGGACTTCGGCTGTCTGGGTGTGTTGCAGGAAAAGGTCGGTAAGCCACAGTGAGTCGTGAGGGTCGTAACATCACGACGGAGGTGTGTGATACCACACAGAAATATAGTCTTGCCTTTTGAATTCTCAAACTCCTCACACACACACACACAATAACGGGAAACGGCACAGATTTAGATGTCGCTTTGCCCAGTGCCCGCAGGCAGTCTGTCCCCTACGGGCCCCCAGAGACGGGCCACCCCGGGGCCACACAGGATCAATAATGGCTTCCTGGGGCCCGACAATCAATGCTGACAAAACTCCAAGCCTGAATATCAGTCCAAAATGCTTCATATATTCACAATGCATCAAGAAATGACCTACATTTCAACATATAAATCATATTATTGGGATGTAATAAAACAGATTTGTATTATGTTATTTACTTGATATCAGCACACAGTAAGTGTCGGGTAGAAACATGTAATAAAATGTAATGCATTAACTAACATGAACTAACAATGAGCAATACATTCGTTACAGTTATACATTCGTTATACAAATACACACTCTAAAAAATGCTGGGATGTTTTAACCCAATTTTGGGTCAAATATGGACAAAACGAGCAGGGTTTGTCCATATTTGACCCAAAATTGGGTTAAAGCAACCCAGCATTTTTTAGAGTGCAGCTGTTCATGTTAGTTCAGCGTGCATTAACTAATGTCCACAAATGAAAATGTATTAGTAAATGTTGAAATTAATAAATGCTGTAGAAGAATTGCTCGTGTTAACTGATGAATCTTATTGTAAAGTGTTACTATAAAATCATTTGGTTCATTGTCTATTTTTATGTGAAAAAAAGTAATTAAAATCAATCAATTAATGCGAATATGTACGTTTTAGGTGCGAATATGTACATTTTAGGTGCTAATATGTACATTTTAGGTGCAAATATGTACGTTTAGGTGGTAATATGTACATTTTAAGTGTGAATATGTACATTTTAGGTGTGAATATGTACATTTTAGGTGTTAATATGTACGTTTTAGGTGCTAGTATGTACATTTTAGGTGCGGATATGTACATTTTAGGTGGTAATATGTACATTTCAGGTGCGAATATATACAATTTAGGTGCTAATATGTACATTTTAGGTGCTAATATGTACATTTTAGGTGGTAATGTGTACATTTTAGGTGATAATATGTACATTTTAGGTGCGAATATGAACAAAATGTATTGGTAAAGGTTGAAATTAATAAATGCTGTAGAAGTATTGTTCATGTTAACTAAAGAATCTTATTGTAAAGTGTTACTAATAAAATAATTTGGTTCACTGTCTATTTTTATGAATTTAATATGTATTATAATTACATTTGTTTCAGATGTTTCCACCTAAATTATTTTTGGAAAAATTTAAACCTTAACGAGTCACTAGTTGACATTTTCTAGGAGTCTAGAGTTATTCATTTAAAGGGATACTCCACTTTTTTTTGGAAATAGGCTCATTTTACAACTCCCCCAGAGTTAAACAGTCGAGTTTTACCATTTTCTAATCCATTCAGCTGATTTTCTGATATTTAGAAGAATATCAGTAACCAGAACGTTTCTGGTCTCATTGACTTCCATAGTATATTTTTTTCCTACTATTGAAGTCAATGAGACCAGAAATAGTCTGGTTATATATCAGAAAATCTGCTGAATGGATTCGAAAACGGTGAAACTCAACTGTTTAACTTTGAGGGAGTTGTAAAATTAGCCTATTTCTAAAAAAAGTGGAGTATCCCTTTAATGGCTCAGATTATTTGATGAGAAATCTCTCTAGAAAGAACATAGCAACTCAGAAACATTCTAAATTCCACCTTAGCAACTGCATAGCAACATCAGAACGTGTTCTATCTATATTCTACAAATGTATCAATCCGTTTCCTGTCCTCCAGTCCGTCTCACTGGTCTGCACTGGGAGGTTAGTTAAGGGAGAGAGTGAGGAAAATAACTCAGCTTTCGTCCTCTTTAATAATTCATGCGGCTGTATTGTGTGGAAGCCGTTAACTGCTGCTTAAAAGTAATTAATTGATTTTCTGACATATCGTTTAGCAGCACAGCCAAGTGACAGCGCAAAGCACTCTGCCCTGACACACAAACACACACACACACACACACACACACACACACACACACACCTAGTGAGCTGCCGAACTAGACATCATTTTAAGGCATCATCTCCCAAAGACTAACACAAGGAGTATTTACCATTCTGATGCACTTACACACACTATATCTGTGTGAGGATGTGGACAGGACAGGCACAGATGTCCTCTGGCCCGGGACCACACACACACACACACACACACACTGTCTTCATCCAGCTGTATTGACATTGCTGCCGATCAGAGCGTTCCCGTACGGAGAGACACGTCACTGCAGTCTTAAGGCACTGTTTTCCCATGATCCTCCAGTCCTCCTGACTCTGTGAACACGTGTGTATAGCTTTAAGATGCAGCGCTATAAGAGTCTCCTGTGAGGAAACAGCACATGAAACGATCCCGCTGAGAGTTTCAATCTTCCTCCATCACGGCTCCCGGAGGCCTCGTCCAGCGGAGCGAGAGATCCGAGGAAAAAACGGCTCACAATCAACTATATTCACATCCTATAAACTAACTGTTTAAAACGGAGAGTTGAAGCCCAAATGCACACCTCTGATTGGCTGCATGGGAAGATGAATCCTATATTAATACACAAAACTGTGAAAATATGTATATACAGTGCCCGGCCAAAAAATAATAATAAATAAAGTCGCTGTTTGGATTTAAATAGGCAAATGAGTCTATGATTGGATCATTATTGTAGTGATTATTATTATGTTTGGCAAATATTCTTCTAACTCTTAACTGGTGGAGTGTAGCTCAAACAGCTGTGATTAATATTATTGGTTAAATTGAACAAATTAGAATTGAGTAATAATTAATCAAAATATTCCTTAAAAGTTAACCATTTAAAATGAGTAAAGTTTACACCTAACAAAATTAACAAAAATATCTGAATAACAGACAGACTTCAAAGATTAAACTAATAAGAGCTAATATGTCCATTTTAGGTGCTAATATGTACATTTTAGGTGCTAATATGTACATTTTAGGTGCAAGTATGTACATTTTAGGTGTGAATGTGTACATTTTAGGTGGTAATATGTATGTTTTAGGTGCTAGTATGTACATTTTAGGTGCTAGTATGTACATTTTAGGTGCTAGTATGTACATTTTAGGTGTGAATATGTACATTTTAGGTGGTAATATGTACGTTTTAGGTGGTAATATGTACGTTTGTACATTTTAGGTGCGAATATGTACATTTTAGGTGCTAATATGTAAATTTTAGGTGTGAACATGTACATTTTAGGTGGTAATATGTACGTTTTAGGTGGTAATATGTACGTTTGTACATTTTAGGTGGTAATATGTAAATTTTAGGTGTGAATATGTACATTTTAGGTGCAAGTATGTACATTTTGGTTGTGAATATGTACATTTTAGGTGGTAATATGGACGTTTTTAGGTGCTAATATGTACATTTTAGGTGCGAATATGTACATTTTAGGAGTTAATATGTACGTTTTAGGTGCTAGTATGTACATTTTGGGAGTGAATATGTACATTTTAGGTGCTGATATGTACATTTTGGGTGTGAATATGTACATTTTAGGTGCGAATATGTAAATTTTAGGAGCTAATATGTACGTTTTAGGTGCTAGTATGTACATTTTAGCTGTGAATATGTACATTTTAGGTGGTAATATGTACGTTTTAGGTGCTAATATGTACGTTTCAGATGCTAGTATATACAGTTTAGGAGCGAATAAGTACATTTTAGGTGGTAATATGGACATGTTAGGTGGTTATATGTACATTTTAGGTCTAATATGTACATTTTAGGTGGTAATATGTAAACGTCAGGCCGTTAAGGGTGTGTGAGGGTCAGGCTGGAGGGTCAATTATTCAGAAGCCCTACAGTTTTCAGCAGAGACCGTCCTCTGAA